>CAWVNZ010001412.1:0-62971 GCA_963930735.1 Dioctria linearis
GCAATCCCTGGCGTAATTAAAATTTGCGACACTAAACAATTATTTTTTGAATAATTTTCTATAGAAAAGGCAATCCCTGGCGTAATTAAAATTTGCGACAGTAAAAAATTATTTTTTGAATAATTTACTATAGAAAAGGCAATCCCTGGCGTAATTAAAATTTGAGACAGTAAAAAATGAATTTTTGAATAATTTACTATAGAAAAGGCAATCCCTGGCGTAATTAAAATTTGCGACAGTATAAAATTATTTTTTGAATAATTTACTATAGAAAAGGCAATCCCTGGCGTAATTATAATTTGTGACAGTAAAAAATTATTTTTTGAATAATTTACTATAGAAAAGGCAATCCCTGGCGTAATTATAATTTGAGACAGTAAAAAATGAATTTTTTGCAACATTTACTATAGAAAAGGCAATCCCTGGCGAAATTAAAATTTGCGACAGAAAAAAATTAATTTTTGAATAATTTACTATAGAAAAGGCAATCCCTGGCGTAATTAAAATTTGCGACACTAAACAATTATTTTTTTCGAAATTTACTATAGAAAAGGCAATCCCTGGCGTAATTAAAATTTGCGACAGTAAAAAATTATTTTTTGAATAATTTACTATAGAAAAGGCAATCCCTGGCGTAATTAAAATTTGCGACAGTAAAAAATTATTTTTTGCAAAATTTACTATAGAAAAGGTAATCCTTGGCGAAATTAAAATTTGCGACAGTATAAAATTATTTTTTGAATAATTTACTATAGAAAAGGCAATCCCTGGCGTAATTATAATTTGCGACAGTAAAAATTATTTTTTGAATAATTTACTATAGAAAAGGCAATCCCTGGCGTAATTATAATTTGTGACAGTAAAAAATTATTTTTTGAATAATTTACTATAGAAAAGGCAATCCCTGGCGTAATTAAAATTTGCAACAGTAAAAAATTATTTTTTGCAACATTTACTATAGAAAAGGCAATCCCTGGCGAAATTAAAATTTGCGACAGAAAAAAATTAATTTTTGAATAATTTACTATAGAAAAGGCAATCCCTGGCGTAATTAAAATTTGCGACACTAAACAATTATTTTTTGCAAAGTTTACTATAGAAAAGGCAATCCCTGGCGTAATTAAAATTTGCAACAGTAAAAAATTATTTTTTGAATAATTTACTATAGAAAAGGCAATCCCTGGCGTAATTAAAATTTGCGACAGAAAAAAATTAATTTTTGAATAATTTACTATAGAAAAGGCAATCCCTGGCGTAATTAAAATTTGCGACAGTATAAAATTATTTTTGAATAATTTACTATAGAAAAGGCAATTCCTGGCGTAATTAAAATTTGCGACACTAAACAATTATTTTTTGCAAAATTTACTATAGAAAAGGCAATCCCTGGAGTAATTAAAATTTGCAACAGTAAAAAATTATTTTTTGCAACATTTACTATAGAAAAGGCAATCCCTGGCGAAATTAAAATTTGCGACAGTAAAAAATTAGTTTTTGCAAAATTTACTATAGAAAAGGCAATCCCTAGCGTAATTAAAATTTGCGACACTAAACAATTATTTTTTACAAAATTTACTATAGAAAAGGCAATCCCTGGCGTAATTAAAATTTGCGACAGTAAAAAATTATTTTTTGAATAATTTACTATAGAAAAGGCAATCCCTGGCGTAATTAAAATTTGCGACAGTATAAAGTTATTTTTTGAATAATTTACTATAGAAAAGGCAATCCCTGGCGTAATTAAAATTTGCGACACTAAACAATTATTTTTTGCAAAATTTACTATAGAAAAGGCAATCCCTGGCGTAATTAAAATTTGAGACACTAAACAATTATTTTTTGCAAAATTTACTATAGAAAAGGCAATCCCTGGCGTAATTAAAATTTGCGACACTAAACAATTATTTTTTGAATAATTTTCTATAGAAAAGGCAATCCCTGGCGTAATTAAAATTTGAGACAGAAAAAAATGAATTTTGAATAATTTACTATAGAAAAGGCAATCCCTGGCGTAATTAAAATTTGCGACAGTATAAAATTATTTTTTGAATAATTTACTATAGAAAAGGCAATCCCTGGCGTAATTAAAATTTGCGACAGTAAAAATTATTTTTTGAATAATTTACTATAGAAAAGGCAATCCCTGGCGTAATTAAAATTTGCGACAGTAAAAAATTATTTTTTGAATAATTTACTATAGAAAAGGCAATCCCTGGCGTAATTAAAATTTGAGACAGTAAAAAATGAATTTTTGAATAATTTACTATAGAAAAGGCAATCCCTGGCGTAATTAAAATTTGCGACAGTATAAAATTATTTTTTGAATAATTTACTATAGAAAAGGCAATCCCTGGCGTAATTATAATTTGCGACAGAAAAAAATTATTTTTTGCAAAATTTACTATAGAAAAGGCAATCCCTGGCGTAATTATAATTTGAGACAGTAAAAAATGAATTTTTGAATAATTTACTATAGAAAAGGCAATCCCTGGCGTAATTAAAATTTGCAACAGTAAAAAATGAATTTTTGAATAATTTACTATAGAAAGGGCAATCCCTGGCGTAATTAAAATTTGCGACACTAAACAATTATTTTTTTCGAAATTTACTATAGAAAAGGCAATCCCTGGCGTAATTAAAATTTGCGACAGTAAAAAATTATTTTTTGAATAATTTACTATAGAAAAGGCAATCCCTGGCGTAATTAAAATTTGCGACAGTAAAAAATTATTTTTTGCAAAATTTACTATAGAAAAGGTAATCCTTGGCGTAATTAAAATTTGCGACAGTATAAAATTATTTTTTGAATAATTTACTATAGAAAAGGCAATCCCTGGCGTAATTATAATTTGCGACAGTAAAAAATTATTTTTTGAATAATTTACTATAGAAAAGGCAATCCCTGGCGTAATTATAATTTGTGACAGTAAAAAATTATTTTTTGAATAATTTACTATAGAAAAGGCAATCCCTGGCGTAATTATGATTTGCGACAGTAAAAAATTATTTTTTGAATAATTTACTATAGAAAAGGCAATCCCTGGCGTAATTAAAATTTGCGACAGTAAAAAATTATTTTTTGAATAATTTACTATAGAAAAGCCAATCCCTAGGGTAATTAAAATTTGAGACACTAAACAATTATTTTTTGCAAAATTTACTATAGAAAAGGCAATCCCTGGCGTAATTAAAATTTGAGACACTAAACAATTATTTTTTGAATAATTTACTATAGAAAAGGCAATCCCTGGCGTAATTAAAATTTGAGACAGAAAAAAATGAATTTTTGAATAATTTACTATAGAAAAGGCAATCCCTGGCGTAATTAAAATTTGCGACACTAAACAATTATTTTTTGCAAAATTTACTATAGAAAAGGCAATCCCTGGCGTAATTAAAATTTGCGACAGTAAAAAATTATTTTTTGAATAATTTACTATAGAAAAGGCAATCCCTGGCGTAATTAAAATTTGCGACAGTAAAAAATTATTTTTTGCAAAATTTACTATAGAAAAGGCAATCCCTGGCGTAATTATAATTTGCGACAGTAAAAAATTATTTTTTGAATAATTTACTATAGAAAAGGCAATCCCTGGCGTAATTAAAATTTGAGACAGTAAAAAATTAATTTTTGAATAATTTACTATAGAGAAGGCAATCCCTGGCGTAATTATAATTTGCGACAGTATAAAATTATTTTTTGCAAAATTTACTATAGAAAAGGCAATCCCTGGCGTAATTATAATTTGAGACAGTAAAAAATGAATTTTTGAATAATTTACTATAGAAAAGGCAATCCCTGGCGTAATTAAAATTTGCAACAGTAAAAAATGAATTTTTGAATAATTTACTATAGAAAGGGCAATCCCTGGCGTAATTAAAATTTGCGACACTAAACAATTATTTTTTTCGAAATTTACTATAGAAAAGGCAATCCCTGGCGTAATTAAAATTTGCGACAGTAAAAAATTATTTTTTGAATAATTTACTATAGAAAAGGCAATCCCTGGCGTAATTAAAATTTGCGACAGTAAAAAATTATTTTTTGCAAAATTTACTATAGAAAAGGTAATCCTTGGCGTAATTAAAATTTGCGACAGTATAAAATTATTTTTTGAATAATTTACTATAGAAAAGGCAATCCCTGGCGTAATTATAATTTGCGACAGTAAAAAATTATTTTTTGAATAATTTACTATAGAAAAGGCAATCCCTGGCGTAATTATAATTTGTGACAGTAAAAAATTATTTTTTGAATAATTTACTATAGAAAAGGCAATCCCTGGCGTAATTATGATTTGCGACAGTAAAAAATTATTTTTTGAATAATTTACTATAGAAAAGGCAATCCCTGGCGTAATTAAAATTTGCGACAGTAAAAAATTATTTTTTGAATAATTTACTATAGAAAAGCCAATCCCTAGGGTAATTAAAATTTGAGACACTAAACAATTATTTTTTGCAAAATTTACTATAGAAAAGGCAATCCCTGGCGTAATTAAAATTTGAGACACTAAACAATTATTTTTTGAATAATTTACTATAGAAAAGGCAATCCCTGGCGTAATTAAAATTTGAGACAGAAAAAAATGAATTTTTGAATAATTTACTATAGAAAAGGCAATCCCTGGCGTAATTAAAATTTGCGACACTAAACAATTATTTTTTGCAAAATTTACTATAGAAAAGGCAATCCCTGGCGTAATTAAAATTTGAGACAGTAAAAAATGAATTTCTGAATAATTTACTATACAAAAGGCAATCCCTGGCGTAATTAAAATTTGAGACAGAAAAAAATGAATTTTTGAATAATTTACTATAGAAAAGGCAATCCCTGGCGTAATTAAAGTTTGAGACACTAAACAATTATTTTTTGCAAAATTTACTATAGAAAAGGCAATCCCTGGCGTAATTAAAATTTGCGACAGTATAAAATTAATTTTTGAATAATTTACTATAGAAAAGGCAATCCCTGGCGTAATTAAAATTTACGACAGTATAAAATTAATTTTTGAATAATTTACTATAGAAATGGCAATCCCTGGCGTAATTAAAATTTGAGACAGAAAAAATGAATTTTTGAATAATTTACTATAGAAAAGGCAATCCCTGGCGTAATTAAAATTTGCGACAGTAAAAAATTAGTTTTTGCAAAATTTACTATAGAAAAGGCAATCCCTGGCGTAATTAAAATTTGCGACACTAAACAATTAATTTTTGAATAATTTACTATAGAAAAGGCAATCCCTGGCGTAATTAAAATTTGAGACAGTAAAAAATTATTTTTTGCAAAATTTACTATAGAAATGGCAATCCCTGGCGTAATTAAAATTTCCGATAGTATAAAATTAATTTTTGAATAATTTACTATAGAAAAGGCAATCCCTGGCGTAATTAAAAGTTGAGACACAAAAAAATTAGTTTTTGAAAAATTTACTATAGAAAAGGCAATCCCTGGCGTAATTAAAATTTGCGACAGTATAAAATTAGTTTTTGCAAAATTTACTATAGAAAAGGCAATCCCTGGCGTAATTAAAATTTGAGACACTAAACAATTAATTTTTGAATAATTTACTATAGAAAAGGCAATCCCTGGCGTAATTAAAATTTGAGACACTAAACAATTATTTTTTGAATAATTTACTATAGAAAAGGCAATCCCTCGCGTAATTAAAATTTGAGACAGAAAAAAATGAATTTTTGAATAATTTACTATAGAAAAGGCAATCCCTGGCGTAATTAAAATTTGAGACACTAAACAATTATTTTTTGCAAAATTTACTATAGAAAAGGCAATCCTTGGCGTAATTAAAATTTGCGACAGTATAAAATTATTTTTTGCAAAATTTACTATAGAAATGGCAATCCCTGGCGTAATTAAAATTTGCGATAGAATAAAATTAATTTTTGAATAATTTACTATAGAAAAGGCAATCCCTGGCGTAATTAAAAGTTGAGACAGAAAAAAATTAGTTTTTGAATAATTTACTATAGAAAAGGCAATCCCTGGCGTAATTAAAATTTGCGACAGTAAAAAATTAGTTTTTGCAAAATTTACTATAGAAAAGGCAATCCCTGGCGTAATTAAAATTTCCGACACTAAACAATTAATTTTTGAATAATTTACTATAGAAAAGGCAATCCCTGGCTTAATTAAAATTTGCGACAGTAAAAAATTATTTTTTGAATAATCTACTATAGAAAAGGCAATCCCTGGCGTAATTAAAATTTGCGACAGAAAAAAATTAATTTTTGAATAATTTACTATAGAAAAGGCAATCCCTGGCGTACTTAAAATTTGCGACAGTATAAAATTATTTTTTGAATAATTTACTATAGAAAATGCAATCCCTGGCATAATTAAAATTTGTGACAGAAAAAATTATTTTTTGAATAATTTACTATAGAAAAGGCAATCCCTGGCGTAATTAAAATTTGAGACACTAAACAATTATTTTTTGAATAATTTACTATAGAAAAGGCAATCCCTGGCGTAATTAAAATTTGAGACAGTAAAAAATGAATTTTTGAATAATTTACTATAGAAAAGGCAATCCCTGGCGTAATTAAAATTTGCGACAGTAAAAAATTATTTTTTGAATAATTTACTATAGAAAAGGCAATCCCTGGCGTAATTAAAATTTGCGACACTAGAAAATTATTTTTTGAATAATTTACTATAGAAAAGGCAATCCCTGGCGTAATTAAAATTTGCGACAGTAAAAAATTATTTTTTGAATAATTTACTATAGAAAAGGCAATCCCTGGCGTAAATAAAATTTGAGACACTAAACAATTATTTTTGGCAAAATTTACTATAGAAAAGGCAATCCCTGGCGTAATTAAAATTTGAGACACTAAACAATTATTTTTTGAATAATTTACTGTAGAAAAGGCAATCCCTGGCGTAATTAAAATTTGAGACAGAAAAAAATGAATTTTTGAATAATTTACTATAGAAAAGGCAATCCCTGGCGTAATTAAAATTTGCGAAACTAAACAATTATTTTTTGCAAAATTTACTATAGAAAAGGCAATCCCTGGCGTAATTAAAATTTGAGACAGTAAAAAATGAATTTTTGAATAATTTACTATAGAAAAGGCAATCCCTGGCTTAATTAAAATTTGCGACACTAAACAATTATTTTTTGCAAAATTTACTATAGAAAAGGCAATCCCTGGCGTAATTAAAATTTGCAACAGTAAAAAATTATTTTTTGCAACATTTACTATAGAAAAGGCAATCCCTGGCGAAATTAAAATTTGCGACAGAAAAAAATTAATTTTTGAATAATTTACTATAGAAAAGGCAATCCCTGGCGTAATTAAAATTTGCGACAGTATAAAATTATTTTTTGAATAATTTACTATAGAAAAGGCAATCCCTGGCGTAATTAAAATTTGCGACACTAAACAATGATTTTTTGAAAAATTTACTATAGAAAAGGCAATACCTGGCGTAATTAAAATTTGCAACAGTAAAAAATTATTTTTTGCAACATTTACTATAGAAAAGGCAATCCCTGGCGTAATTAAAATTTGCGACAGTATAAAATTATTTTTTGAATAATTTACTATAGAAAAGGCAATCCCTGGCGTAATTAAAATTTGCGACACTAAACAATTATTTTTTGCAAAATTTACTATAGAAAAGGCAATCCCTGGCGTAATTAAAATTTGCAACAGTAAAAAATTATTTTTTGCAACATTTACTATAGAAAAGGCAATCCCTGGCGAAATTAAAATTTGCGACAGAAAAAAATTAATTTTTGAATAATTTACTATAGAAAAGGCAATCCCTGGCGTAATTAAAATTTGCGTCACTAAACAATTATTTTTTGCAAAATTTACTATAGAAAAGGCAATCCCTGGCGTAATTAAAATTTGCAACAGTAAAAAATTATTTTTTGAATAATTTACTATAGAAAAGGCAATCCCTGGCGTAATTAAAATTTGCGACAGAAAAAAATTAATTTTTGAATAATTTACTATAGAAAAGGCAATCCCTGGCGTAATTAAAATTTGCGACAGTATAAAATTATTTTTTGAATAATTTACTATAGAAAAGGCAATTCCTGGCGTAATTAAAATTTGCGACACTAAACAATTATTTTTTGCAAAATTTACTATAGAAAAGGCAATCCCTGGAGTAATTAAAATTTGCAACAGTAAAAAATTATTTTTTGCAACATTTACTATAGAAAAGGCAATCCCTGGCGAAATTAAAATTTGCGACAGTAAAAAATTAGTTTTTGCAAAATTTACTATAGAAAAGGCAATCCCTAGCGTAATTAAAATTTGCGACACTAAACAATTATTTTTTGCAAAATTTACTATAGAAAAGGCAATCCCTGGCGTAATTAAAATTTGCGACAGTAAAAAATTATTTTTTGAATAATTTACTATAGAAAAGGCAATCCCTGGCGTAATTAAAATTTGCGACAGTATAAAGTTATTTTTTGAATAATTTACTATAGAAAAGGCAATCCCTGGCGTAATTAAAATTTGCGACACTAAACAATTATTTTTTGCAAAATTTACTATAGAAAAGGCAATCCCTGGAGTAATTAAAATTTGCAACAGTAAAAAATTATTTTTTGCAACATTTACTATAGAAAAGGCAATCCCTGGCGAAATTAAAATTTGCGACAGTAAAAAATTAGTTTTTGCAAAATTTACTATAGAAAAGGCAATACCTAGCGTAATTAAAATTTGCGACACTAAACAATTATTTTTTGCAAAATTTACTATAGAAAAGGCAATCCCTGGCGTAATTAAAATTTGCGACAGTAAAAAATTATTTTTTGAATAATTTACTATAGAAAAGGCAATCCCTGGCGTAATTAAAATTTGCGACAGTATAAAGTTATTTTTTGAATAATTTACTATAGAAAAGGCAATCCCTGGCGTAATTAAAATTTGCGACACTAAACAATTATTTTTTGCAAAATTTACTATAGAAAAGGCAATCCCTGGCGTAATTAAAATTTGAGACACTAAACAATTATTTTTTGCAAAATTTACTATAGAAAAGGCAATCCCTGGCGTAATTAAAATTTGCGACACTAAACAATTATTTTTTGAATAATTTTCTATAGAAAAGGCAATCCCTGGCGTAATTAAAATTTGAGACAGAAAAAAATGAATTTTGAATAATTTACTATAGAAAAGGCAATCCCTGGCGTAATTAAAATTTGCGACAGTATAAAATTATTTTTTGAATAATTTACTATAGAAAAGGCAATCCCTGGCGTAATTAAAATTTGCGACACTAAAAAAATATTTTTTGAATAATTTACTATAGAAAAGGCAATCCCTGGCGTAATTAAAATTTGCGACAGTAAAAAATTATTTTTTGAATAATTTACTATAGAAAAGGCAATCCCTGGCGTAATTAAAATTTGCGACACTAAACAATTATTTTTTGCAAAATTTACTATAGAAAAGGCAATCCCTGGCGTAATTAAAATTTGCGACAGTAAAAATTATTTTTTGAATAATTTACTATAGAAAAGGCAATCCCTGGCGTAATTAAAATTTGCGACAGTAAAAAATTATTTTTTGAATAATTTACTATAGAAAAGGCAATCCCTGGCGTAATTAAAATTTGAGACAGTAAAAAATGAATTTTTGAATAATTTACTATAGAAAAGGCAATCCCTGGCGTAATTAAAATTTGCGACAGTATAAAATTATTTTTTGAATAATTTACTATAGAAAAGGCAATCCCTGGCGTAATTAAAATTTGCGACAGAAAAAAATTATTTTTTGCAAAATTTACTATAGAAAAGGCAATCCCTGGCGTAATTAAAATTTGCGACAGTAAAAAATTATTTTTTGAATAATTTACTATAGAAAAGGCAATCCCTGGCGTAATTAAAATTTGTGACAGAAAAAATTATTTTTTGAATAATTTACTATAGAAAAGGCAATCCCTGGCGTAATTAAAATTTGCGACACTAAACAATTATTTTCTGCAAAATTTACTATAGAAAAGGCAATCCCTGGCGTAATTAAAATTTGCGACAGTAAAAAATTATTTTTTGAATAATTTACTATACAAAAGGCAATCCCTGGCGTATTTAAAATTTGCAACAGTAAAAAATTATTTTTTGTAACATTTACTATAGAAAAGGCAATCCCTGGCGTATTTAAAATTTGCGACAGTATAAAATTAATTTTTGAATAATTTACTATAGAAAAGGCAATCCCTGGCGTAATTATAATCTGCGACAGTATAAAATTATTTTTTGAATAATTTACTATAGAAAAGGCAATCCCTGGCGTAATTAAAATTTGCGACAGTAAAAAATTAGTTTTTGCAAAATTTACTATAGAAAAGGCAATCCCTGGCGTAATTAAAATTTGCGACAGTATAAAATTATTTTTTGAATAATTTACTATAGAAAAGGCAATCCCTGGCGTAATTAAAATTTGCGACACTAAACAATTATTTTTTGCAAAATTTACTATAGAAAAGGCAATCCCTGGCGTAATTAAAATTTGAGTCAGTAAAAAATGAATTTTTGAATAATTTACTATACAAAAGGCAATCCCTGGCGTAATTAAAATTTGAGACAGAAAAAATTGAATTTTTGAATAATTTACTATAGAAAAGGCAATCCCTGGCGTAATTAAAGTTTGAGACACTAAACAATTATTTTTTGCAAAATTTACTATAGAAGAGGCAATCGCTGGCGTAATTAAAATTTGCGACAGTATAAAATTAATTTTTGAATAATTTACTATAGAAAAGGCAATCCCTGGCGTAATTAAAATTTGCGACAGTATAAAATTAATTTTTGAATAATTTACTATAGAAAAGGCAATCCCTGGCGTAATTAAAATTTGAGACAGAAAAAAATGAATTTTTGAATAATTTACTATAGAAAAGGCAATCCCTGGCGTAATTAAAATTTGCGACAGTAAAAAATTAGTTTTTGCAAAATTTACTATAGAAAAGGCAATCCCTGGCGTAATTAAAATTTGCGACAGTATAAAATTATTTTTTGAATAATTTACTATAGAAAAGGCAATCCCTGGCGTAATTAAAATTTGCGACACTAAACAATTATCTTTTGCAAAATTTACTATAGAAAAGGCAATCCCTGGCGTAATTAAAATTTGTGACAGAAAAAATTATTTTTTGAATAATTTACTATAGAAAAGGCAATCCCTGGCGTAATTAAAATTTGCGACACTAAACAATTATTTTCTGCAAAATTTACTATAGAAAAGGCAATCCCTGGCGTAATTAAAATTTGCGACAGTAAAAAATTATTTTTTGAATAATTTACTATACAAAAGGCAATCCCTGGCGTATTTAAAATTTGCAACAGTAAAAAATTATTTTTTGTAACATTTACTATAGAAAAGGCAATCCCTGGCGTATTTAAAATTTGCGACAGTATAAAATTAATTTTTGAATAATTTACTATAGAAAAGGCAATCCCTGGCGTAATTATAATCTGCGACAGTATAAAATTATTTTTTGAATAATTTACTATAGAAAAGGCAATCCCTGGCGTAATTAAAATTTGCGACAGTAAAAAATTAGTTTTTGCAAAATTTACTATAGAAAAGGCAATCCCTGGCGTAATTAAAATTTGCGACAGTATAAAATTATTTTTTGAATAATTTACTATAGAAAAGGCAATCCCTGGCGTAATTAAAATTTGCGACACTAAACAATTATTTTTTGCAAAATTTACTATAGAAAAGGCAATCCCTGGCGTAATTAAAATTTGAGTCAGTAAAAAATGAATTTTTGAATAATTTACTATACAAAAGGCAATCCCTGGCGTAATTAAAATTTGAGACAGAAAAAATTGAATTTTTGAATAATTTACTATAGAAAAGGCAATCCCTGGCGTAATTAAAGTTTGAGACACTAAACAATTATTTTTTGCAAAATTTACTATAGAAAAGGCAATCCCTGGCGTAATTAAAATTTGCGACAGTAAAAAATTATTTTTTGAATAATTTACTATAGAAAAGGCAATCCCTGGCGTAATTAAAATTTGCGACAGTATAAAGTTATTTTTTGAATAATTTACTATAGAAAAGGCAATCCCTGGCGTAATTAAAATTTGCGACACTAAACAATTATTTTTTGCAAAATTTACTATAGAAAAGGCAATCCCTGGCGTAATTAAAATTTGAGACACTAAACAATTATTTTTTGCAAAATTTACTATAGAAAAGGCAATCCCTGGCGTAATTAAAATTTGCGACACTAAACAATTATTTTTTGAATAATTTTCTATAGAAAAGGCAATCCCTGGCGTAATTAAAATTTGAGACAGAAAAAAATGAATTTTGAATAATTTACTATAGAAAAGGCAATCCCTGGCGTAATTAAAATTTGCGACAGTATAAAATTATTTTTTGAATAATTTACTATAGAAAAGGCAATCCCTGGCGTAATTAAAATTTGCGACACTAAAAAAATATTTTTTGAATAATTTACTATAGAAAAGGCAATCCCTGGCGTAATTAAAATTTGCGACAGTAAAAAATTATTTTTTGAATAATTTACTATAGAAAAGGCAATCCCTGGCGTAATTAAAATTTGCGACACTAAACAATTATTTTTTGCAAAATTTACTATAGAAAAGGCAATCCCTGGCGTAATTAAAATTTGCGACAGTAAAAATTATTTTTTGAATAATTTACTATAGAAAAGGCAATCCCTGGCGTAATTAAAATTTGCGACAGTAAAAAATTATTTTTTGAATAATTTACTATAGAAAAGGCAATCCCTGGCGTAATTAAAATTTGAGACAGTAAAAAATGAATTTTTGAATAATTTACTATAGAAAAGGCAATCCCTGGCGTAATTAAAATTTGCGACAGTATAAAATTATTTTTTGAATAATTTACTATAGAAAAGGCAATCCCTGGCGTAATTAAAATTTGCGACAGAAAAAAATTATTTTTTGCAAAATTTACTATAAAAAGGCAATCCCTGGCGTAATTAAAATTTGCGACAGTAAAAAATTATTTTTTGAATAATTTACTATAGAAAAGGCAATCCCTGGCGTAATTAAAATTTGTGACAGAAAAAATTATTTTTTGAATAATTTACTATAGAAAAGGCAATCCCTGGCGTAATTAAAATTTGCGACACTAAACAATTATTTTCTGCAAAATTTACTATAGAAAAGGCAATCCCTGGCGTAATTAAAATTTGCGACAGTAAAAAATTATTTTTTGAATAATTTACTATACAAAAGGCAATCCCTGGCGTATTTAAAATTTGCAACAGTAAAATATTATTTTTTGTAACATTTACTATAGAAAAGGCAATCCCTGGCGTATTTAAAATTTGCGACAGTATAAAATTAATTTTTGAATAATTTACTATAGAAAAGGCAATCCCTGGCGTAATTATAATCTGCGACAGTATAAAATTATTTTTTGAATAATTTACTATAGAAAAGGCAATCCCTGGCGTAATTAAAATTTGCGACAGTAAAAAATTAGTTTTTGCAAAATTTACTATAGAAAAGGCAATCCCTGGCGTAATTAAAATTTGCGACAGTATAAAATTATTTTTTGAATAATTTACTATAGAAAAGGCAATCCCTGGCGTAATTAAAATTTGCGACACTAAACAATTATTTTTTGCAAAATTTACTATAGAAAAGGCAATCCCTGGCGTAATTAAAATTTGAGTCAGTAAAAAATGAATTTTTGAATAATTTACTATACAAAAGGCAATCCCTGGCGTAATTAAAATTTGAGACAGAAAAAATTGAATTTTTGAATAATTTACTATAGAAAAGGCAATCCCTGGCGTAATTAAAGTTTGAGACACTAAACAATTATTTTTTGCAAAATTTACTATAGAAGAGGCAATCCCTGGCGTAATTAAAATTTGCGACAGTATAAAATTAATTTTTGAATAATTTACTATAGAAAAGGCAATCCCTGGCGTAATTAAAATTTGCGACAGTATAAAATTAATTTTTGAATAATTTACTATAGAAAAGGCAATCCCTGGCGTAATTAAAATTTGAGACAGAAAAAAATGAATTTTTGAATAATTTACTATAAAAAAGGCAATCCCTGGCGTAATTAAAATTTGCGACAGTAAAAAATTAGTTTTTGCAAAATTTACTATAGAAAAGGCAATCCCTGGCGTAATTAAAATTTGCGACAGTATAAAATTATTTTTTGAATAATTTACTATAGAAAAGGCAATCCCTGGCGTAATTAAAATTTGCGACACTAAACAATTATCTTTTGCAAAATTTACTATAGAAAAGGCAATCCCTGGCGTAATTAAAATTTGTGACAGAAAAAATTATTTTTTGAATAATTTACTATAGAAAAGGCAATCCCTGGCGTAATTAAAATTTGCGACACTAAACAATTATTTTCTGCAAAATTTACTATAGAAAAGGCAATCCCTGGCGTAATTAAAATTTGCGACAGTAAAAAATTATTTTTTGAATAATTTACTATACAAAAGGCAATCCCTGGCGTATTTAAAATTTGCAACAGTAAAAAATTATTTTTTGTAACATTTACTATAGAAAAGGCAATCCCTGGCGTATTTAAAATTTGCGACAGTATAAAATTAATTTTTGAATAATTTACTATAGAAAAGGCAATCCCTGGCGTAATTATAATCTGCGACAGTATAAAATTATTTTTTGAATAATTTACTATAGAAAAGGCAATCCCTGGCGTAATTAAAATTTGCGACAGTAAAAAATTAGTTTTTGCAAAATTTACTATAGAAAAGGCAATCCCTGGCGTAATTAAAATTTGCGACAGTATAAAATTATTTTTTGAATAATTTACTATAGAAAAGGCAATCCCTGGCGTAATTAAAATTTGCGACACTAAACAATTATTTTTTGCAAAATTTACTATAGAAAAGGCAATCCCTGGCGTAATTAAAATTTGAGTCAGTAAAAAATGAATTTTTGAATAATTTACTATACAAAAGGCAATCCCTGGCGTAATTAAAATTTGAGACAGAAAAAATTGAATTTTTGAATAATTTACTATAGAAAAGGCAATCCCTGGCGTAATTAAAGTTTGAGACACTAAACAATTATTTTTTGCAAAATTTACTATAGAAGAGGCAATCCCTGGCGTAATTAAAATTTGCGACAGTATAAAATTAATTTTTGAATAATTTACTATAGAAAAGGCAATCCCTGGCGTAATTAAAATTTGCGACAGTATAAAATTAATTTTTGAATAATTTACTATAGAAAAGGCAATCCCTGGCGTAATTAAAATTTGAGACAGAAAAAAATGAATTTTTGAATAATTTACTATAGAAAAGGCAATCCCTGGCGTAATTAAAATTTGCGACAGTAAAAAATTAGTTTTTGCAAAATTTACTATAGAAAAGGCAATCCCTGGCGTAATTAAAATTTGCGACAGTATAAAATTATTTTTTGAATAATTTACTATAGAAAAGGCAATCCCTGGCGTAATTAAAATTTGCGACACTAAACAATTATCTTTTGCAAAATTTACTATAGAAAAGGCAATCCTTGGCGTAATTAAAATTTGAGACACTAAACAATTATTTTTTGCAAAATTTACTATAGAAAAGGCAATCCCTGGCGTAATTAAAATTTGCGACACTAAACAATTATTTTTTGAATAATTTACTATAGAAAAGGCAATCCCTGGCGTAATTAAAATTTGAGACAGAAAAAAATGAATTTTGAATAATTTACTATAGAAAAGGCAATCCCTGGCGTAATTAAAATTTGCGACAGTATAAAATTATTTTTTGAATAATTTACTATATAAAAGGCAATCCCTGGCGTAATTAAAATTTGCGACACTAAAAAAATATTTTTTGAATAATTTGCTATAGAAAAGGCAATCCCTGGCGTAATTAAAATTTGCGACAGTAAAAAATTATTTTTTGAATAATTTACTATAGAAAAGGCAATCCCTGGCGTAATTAAAATTTGCGACACTAAACAATTATTTTTTTCAAAATTTACTATAGAAAAGGCAATCCCTGGCGTAATTAAAATTTGCGACAGTAAAAATTATTTTTTGAATAATTTACTATAGAAAAGGCAATCCCTGGCGTAGTTAAAATTTGCGACAGTAAAGAATTATTTTTTGCAAAATTTGCTATAGAAAAGGCAATCCCTGGCGTAATTAAAATTTGCGACAGTATAAAATTATTTTTTGAATAATTTACTATAGAAAAGGCAATCCCTGGCGTAATTAAAATTTGAGACAGTAAAAAATGAATTTTTGAATAATTTACTATAGAAAAGGCAATCCCTGGCGTAATTATAATTTGCGACAGTAAAAAATTATTTTTTGAATAATTTACTATAGAAAAGGCAATCCCTGGCGTAATTAAAATTTGCGACACTAAGCAATTATTTTTTGCAAAATTTACTATAGAAAAGGCAATCATTGGCGTAATTAAAATTTGCGACAGTATAAAATTATTTTTTGCAAAATTTACTATAGAAATGGCAATCCCTGGCGTAATTAAAATTTGCGACAGTATAAAATTAATTTTTGAATAATTTACTATAGAAAAGGCAATCCCTGGCGTAATTAAAAGTTGAGACAGAAAAAAATTTGTTTTTGAATAATTTACTATGGAAAAGGCAATCCCTGGCGTAATTAAAATTTGCGACAGTAAAAAATTATTTTTTGAATAATTTACTATAGAAAAGGCAATCCCTGGCCTAATTAAAATTTGAGACAGTAAAAAATTATTTTTTGAATAATTTACTATAGAAAAGGCAATCCTTGGCGTAATTAAAATTTGCGACAGTAAAAAATTATTTTTTGAATAATTTACTATAGAAAAGGCAATCCCTAGCGTATTTAAAATTTGCGACAGTAAAAAATTATTTTTTGAATAATTTACTATAGAAAAGGCAATCCCTGGCGTAATTAAAATTTGAGACAGTAAAAAATTATTTTTTGAATAATTTACTATAGAAAAGGCAATCCCTGGCGTAATTAAAATTTGCGACAGAAAAAAATTATTTTTTGCAAAATTTACTATAGAAAAGGCAATCCCTGGCGTATTTAAAATTTGCGACAGTATAAAATTATTTTTTGAATAATTTACTATAGAAAAGGCAATCCCTGGCGTAATTATAATTTGCGACAGTAAAAAATTATTTTTTGAATAATTTACTATAGAAAAGGCAATCCCTGGCGTAATTATAATTTGAGACAGTAAAAAATTAATTTTTGAATAATTTACTATAGAGAAGGCAATCCCTGGCGTAATTATAATTTGCGACAGTATAAAATTATTTTTTGCAAAATTTACTATAGAAAAGGCAATCCCTGGCGTAGTTATAATTTGAGACAGTAAAAAATGAATTTTTGAATAATTTACTATAGGAAAGGCAATCCCTGGCGTAATTAAAATTTGCAACAGTAAAAAATTATTTTTTGAATAATTTACTATAGAAAAGGCAATCCCTGGAGTAATTAAAATTTGCGACAGTAAAAAATTATTTTTTGAATGATTTACTATAGAAAAGGCAATCCCTGGCGTAATTAAAATTTGCGACAGTAAAAAATTATTTTTTGAATAATTTACTATAGAAAAGCCAATCCCCAGGGTAATTAAAATTTGAGACACTAAACAATTATTTTTTGCAAAATTTAATATAGAAAAGGCAATCCCTGGCGTAATTAAAATTTGAGACACTAAACAATTATTTTTTGAATAATTTACTATAGAAAAGGCAATCCCTGGCGTAATTAAAATTTGAGACAGAAAAAAATGAATTTTTGAATAATTTACTATAGAAAAGGCAATCCCTGGCGTAATTAAAATTTGCGACACTAAACAATTATTTTTTGCAAAAAGGCAATCCCTGGCGTAATTAAAATTTGAGACAGTAAAAAATGAATTTTTGAATAATTTACTATACAAAAGGCAATCCCTGGCGTAATTAAAATTTGAGACAGAAAAAAATGAATTTTTGAATAATTTACTATAGAAAAGGCAATCCCTGGCGTAATTAAAGTTTGAGTCACTAAACAATTATTTTTTGCAAAATTTACTATAGAAAAGGCAATCCCTGGCGTAATTAAAATTTGCGACAGTATAAAATTAATTTTTGAATAATTTACTATAGAAAAGGCAATCCCTGGCGTAATTAAAATTTGCGACAGTATAAAATTAATTTTTGAATAATTTACTATAGAAAAGGCAATCCCTGGCGTAATTAAAATTTGAGGCAGGAAAAAATGAATTTTTGAATAATTTACTATAGAAAAGGCAATCCCTGGCGTAATTAAAATTTGCGACAGTAAAAAATTAGTTTTTGCAAAATTTACTATAGAAAAGGCAATCCCTGGCGTAATTAAAATTTGCGACAGTATAAAATTATTTTTTGAATAATTTACTATAGAAAAGGCAATCCCTGGCGTAATTAAAATTTGCGACACTAAACAATTATCTTTTGCGAAATTTACTATAGAAAAGGCAATCCCTGGCGTAATTAAAATTTGAGACACTAAACAATTATTTTTTGCAAAATTTACTATAGAAAAGGCAATCCCTGGCGTAATTAAAATTTGAGACACTAAACAACTATTTTTTGAATAATTTACTATAGAAAAGGCAATCCCTGGCGTAATTAAAATTTGCGACACTAAACAATTATTTTTTGCAAAATTTACTATAGAAAAGGCAATCCCTGGCGTAATTATAATTTACGACAGTAAAAATTATTTTTTGAATAATTTACTATAGAAAAGGCAATCCCTGGCGTAATTAAAATTTGCGACAGTAAAAAATTATTTTTTGCAAAATTTGCTATAGAAAAGGCAATACCTGGCGTAATTAAAATTTGCGACAGTATAAAATTATTTTTTGAATAATTTACTATAGTAAAGGCAATCCCTGGCGTAATTAAAATTTGAGACAGTAAAAAATGAATTTTTGAATAATTTACTATAGAAAAGGCAATCCCTGGCGTAATTATAATTTGCGACAGTAAAAAATTAGTTTTTGCAAAATTTACTATAGAAAAGGCAATCCCTGGCGTAATTATAATTTGAGACAGTAAAAAATTAATTTTTGAATGATTTACTATAGAAAAGGCAATCCCTGGCGTAATTAAAATTTGCGACAGTAAAAAATTATTTTTTGAATAATTTACTATAGAAAAGCCAATCCCCAGGGTAATTAAAATTTGAGACACTAAACAATTATTTTTTGCAAAATTTAATATAGAAAAGGCAATCCCTGGCGTAATTAAAATTTGAGACACTAAACAATTATTTTTTGAATAATTTACTATAGAAAAGGCAATCCCTGGCGTAATTAAAATTTGAGACAGAAAAAAATGAATTTTTGAATAATTTACTATAGAAAAGGCAATCCCTGGCGTAATTAAAATTTGCGACACTAAACAATTATTTTTTGCAAAAAGGCAATCCCTGGCGTAATTAAAATTTGAGACAGTAAAAAATGAATTTTTGAATAATTTACTATACAAAAGGCAATCCCTGGCGTAATTAAAATTTGAGACAGAAAAAAATGAATTTTTGAATAATTTACTATAGAAAAGGCAATCCCTGGCGTAATTAAAGTTTGAGTCACTAAACAATTATTTTTTGCAAAATTTACTATAGAAAAGGCAATCCCTGGCGTAATTAAAATTTGCGACAGTATAAAATTAATTTTTGAATAATTTACTATAGAAAAGGCAATCCCTGGCGTAATTAAAATTTGCGACAGTATAAAATTAATTTTTGAATAATTTACTATAGAAAAGGCAATCCCTGGCGTAATTAAAATTTGAGGCAGGAAAAAATGAATTTTTGAATAATTTACTATAGAAAAGGCAATCCCTGGCGTAATTAAAATTTGCGACAGTAAAAAATTAGTTTTTGCAAAATTTACTATAGAAAAGGCAATCCCTGGCGTAATTAAAATTTGCGACAGTATAAAATTATTTTTTGAATAATTTACTATAGAAAAGGCAATCCCTGGCGTAATTAAAATTTGCGACACTAAACAATTATCTTTTGCGAAATTTACTATAGAAAAGGCAATCCCTGGCGTAATTAAAATTTGAGACACTAAACAATTATTTTTTGCAAAATTTACTATAGAAAAGGCAATCCCTGGCGTAATTAAAATTTGAGACACTAAACAATTATTTTTTGAATAATTTACTATAGAAAAGGCAATCCCTGGCGTAATTAAAATTTGCGACACTAAACAATTATTTTTTGCAAAATTTACTATAGAAAAGGCAATCCCTGGCGTAATTATAATTTACGACAGTAAAAATTATTTTTTGAATAATTTACTATAGAAAAGGCAATCCCTGGCGTAATTAAAATTTGCGACAGTAAAAAATTATTTTTTGCAAAATTTGCTATAGAAAAGGCAATACCTGGCGTAATTAAAATTTGCGACAGTATAAAATTATTTTTTGAATAATTTACTATAGTAAAGGCAATCCCTGGCGTAATTAAAATTTGAGACAGTAAAAAATGAATTTTTGAATAATTTACTATAGAAAAGGCAATCCCTGGCGTAATTATAATTTGCGACAGTAAAAAATTATTTTTTGAATAATTTACTATAGAAAAGGCAATCCCTGGCGTAATTAAAATTTGCGACACTAAGCAATTATTTTTTGCAAAATTTACTATAGAATAGGCAATCAATGGCGTAATTAAAATTTGAGACAGTAAAAAATGAATTTTTGAATAATTTACTATAATAAAGGCAATCCATGGCGTAATTAAAATTTGAGACAGAAAAAAATGAATTTTTGAATAATTTACTATAGAAAAGGCAATCCCTGGCGTAATTAAAATTTGAGACACTAAACAATTATTTTTTGCAAAATTTACTAAAGAAAAGGCAATCCCTGGCGTAATTAAAATTTGCGACAGTATAAAATTATTTTTTGCAAAATTTACTATAGAAATGGCAATACCTGGCGTAATTAAAATTTGCGACAGTATAAAATTAATTTTTGAATAATTTATTATAGAAAAGGCAATCCCAGGCGTAATTAAAAGTTGAGACAGATAAAAATTAATTTTTGAATAATTTACTATAGAAAAGGCAATCCCTGGCGTAATTAAAATTTGCGACAGTAAAAAATTAGTTTTTGCAAAATTTACTATAGAAAAGGCAATCCCTGGCGTAATTAAAATTTCCGACACTAAACAATTAATTTTTGAATAATTTACTATAGAAAAGGCAATCCCAGGCTTAATTAAAATTTGCGACAGTAAAAAATTATTTTTTGAATAATTTACTATAGAAAAGGCAATCCCTGGCGTAATTAAAATTTGCGACAGAAAAAAATTAATTTTTCAATAATTTACTATAGAAAAGGCAATCCCTGGCGCAATTAAAATTTGCGACAGTATAAAATTATTTTTTGCATAATTTACTATAGAAAAGGCAATCCCTGGCGTAATTAAAATTTGTGACAGAAAAAATTATTTTTTGAATAATTTACTATAGAAAAGGCAATCCCTGGCGTAATTAAAATTTGAGACACTAAACAATTATTTTTTGCAAAATTTACTATAGAAAAGGCAATCCCTGGCGTAATTAAAATTTGAGACACTAAACAATTATTTTTTGAATAATTTACTATAGAAAAGGCAATCCCTGGCGTAATTAAAATTTGAGACAGAAAAAAATGAATTTTTGAATAATTTACTATAGAAAAGGCAATCCCTGGCGTAATTAAAATTTGCGACACTAAACAATTATTTTTTGCAAAATTTACTATAGAAAAGGCAATCCCTGGCGTAATTAAAATTTGAGACAGTAA
The DNA here is from genome assembly GCA_963930735.1 of Dioctria linearis. NCBI lineage: Eukaryota > Metazoa > Arthropoda > Insecta > Diptera > Asilidae > Dioctria > Dioctria linearis. The sequence continues at coordinate 21,795 of CAWVNZ010001412.1, forward strand.
AAAATGAATTTTTGAATAATTTACTATAGAAAAGGCAATCCCTGGCGTAATTAAAATTTGCGACAGTAAAAAATTATTTTTTGAATAATTTACTATAGAAAAGGCAATCCCTGGCGTAATTAAAATTTGCGACACTAAAAAATTATTTTTTGAATAATTTACTATAGAAAAGGCAATCCCTGGCGTAATTAAAATTTGGCACAGTAAAAAATTATTTTTTGAATAATTTACTATAGAAAAGGCAATCCCTGGCGTAAATAAAATTTGAGACACTAAACAATTATTTTTTGCAAAATTTACTATAGAAAAGGCAATCCCTGGCGTAATTAAAATTTGAGACACTAAACAATTATTTTTTGAATAATTTACTGTAGAAAAGGCAATCCCTGGCGTAATTAAAATTTGAGACAGAAAAAAATGAATTTTTGAATAATTTACTATAGAAAAGGCAATCCCTGGCGTAATTAAAATTTGCGAAACTAAACAATTATTTTTTGCAAAATTTACTATAGAAAAGGCAATCCCTGGCGTAATTAAAATTTGAGACAGTAAAAAATGAATTTTTGAATAATTTACTATAGAAAAGGCAATCCCTGGCGTAATTAAAATTTGAGACAGTAAAAAATTATTTTTTGAATAATTTACTATAGAAAAGGCAATCCCTGGCGTAATTAAAATTTGCGACAGAAAAAAATTAATTTTTGAATAATTTACTATAGAAAAGGCAATCCCTGGCGTAATTAAAATTTGCGACAGTATAAAATTATTTTTTGAATAATTTACTATAGAAAAGGCAATCCCTGGCGTAATTAAAATTTGCGACACTAAACAATTATTTTTTGCAAAATTTACTATAGAAAAGGAAATCCTTGGCGTAATTAAAATTTGCAACAGTAAAAAATTATTTTTTGCAACATTTACTATAGAAAAGGCAATCCCTGGCGAAATTAAAATTTGCGACAGTAAAAAATTAGTTTTTGCAAAATTTACTATAGAAAAGGCAATCCCTGGCGTAATTAAAATTTGCGACACTAAACAATTATTTTTTGCAAAATTTACTATAGAAAGGGCAATCCCTGGCTTAATTAAAATTTGCGACAGTAAAAAATTATTTTTGAATAATTTACTATAGAAAAGGCAATCCCTGGCGTAATTAAAATTTGCGACAGTATAAAATTATTTTTTGAATAATTTACTATAGAAAAGGCAATCCCTGGCGTAATTAAAATTTGCGACAGTATAAAATTATTTTTTGAATAATTTACTATAGAAAAGGCAATCCCTGGCGTAATTAAAATTTGCGACAGTATAAAATTATTTTTTGAATAATTTACTATAGAAAAGGCAATCTCTGGCGTAATTAAAATTTGCGACAGTAAAAAATTATTTTTTGGAAAATTTACTATAGAAAAGGCTATCCCTGGCGTAATTAAAATTTGAGACAGTAAAAAATGAATTTTTGAATAATTTACTATTGGAAAGGCAATCCCTGGCGTAATTAAAATTTGCGACAGTAAAAAATTATTTTTTGAATAATTTACTATAGAAAAGGCAATCCCTGGCGTAATTAAAATTTGCGACACTAAAAAATTAGTTTTTGAATAATTTACTATAGAAAAGGCAATCCCTGGCGTAATTAAAATTTGTGACAGTAAAAAATTATTTTTTGAATAATTTACTATAGAAAAGGCAATCCCTGGCGTAATTAAAATTTGCGACACTAAACAATTATTTTTTGCAAAATTTACTATAGAAAAGGCATTCCCTGGCGTAATTAAAATTTGCGACAGTAAAAAATTATTTTTTGAATAATTTACTATAGAAAAGGCAATCCCTGGCGTAATTAAAATTTGCGACAGTAAAAAATTATTTTTTGCAAAATTTACTATAGAAAAGGCAATCCCTGGCGTAATTAAAATTTGCGACAGTATAAAATTATTTTTTGAATAATTTACTATAGAAAAGGCAATCCCTGGCGTAATTGAAATTTGAGACAGTAAAAAATGAATTTTTGAATAATTTACTATAGAAAAGGCAATCCCTGGCGTAATTATAATTTGCGACAGTAAAAAATTATTTTTTGCAAAATTTACTATAGAAAAGGCAATCCCTGGCGTAATTAAAATTTGCGACAGTATAAAATTATTTTTTGAATAATTTACTATAGAAAAGGCAATCCCTGGCGTAATTAAAATTTGAGACAGTAAAAAATGAATTTTTGAATAATTTACTATAGAAAAGGCAATCCTTGGCGTAATTATAATTTGCGACAGTAAAAAATTATTTTTTGAATAATTTACTATAGAAAAGGCAATCCCTGGCGTAATTATAATTTGCGACAGTAAAAAATTATTTTTTGAATAATTTACTATAGAAAAGGCAATCCCTGGCGTAGTTATAATTTGCGACAGTAAAAATTTATTTTTTGAATAATTTACTATAGAAAAGGCAATCCCTGGCGTAATTAAAATTTGCGACAGTAAAAAATTATTTTTTGAATAATTTACTATAGAAAAGGCAATCCCTGGCGTAAATAAAATTTGAGACACTAAACAATTATTTTTTGCAAAATTTACTATAGAAAAGGCAATCCCTGGCGTAATTAAAATTTGAGACACTAAACAATTATTTTTTGAATAATTTACTATAGAAAAGGCAATCCCTGGCGTAATTAAAATTTGAGACAGAAAAAAATGAATTTTTGAATAATTTACTATAGAAAAGGCAATCCCTGGCGTAATTAAAATTTGCGACACTAAACAATTATTTTTTGCAAAATTTACTATAGAAAAGGCAATCCCTGGCGTAATTAAAATTTGAGACAGTAAAAAATGAATTTTTGAATAATTTACTATAGAAAAGGCAATCCTTGGCGTAATTAAAATTTGAGACAATAAAAAATTATTTTTTGAATAATTTACTATAGAAAAGGCAATCCCTGGCGTAATTAAAATTTGAGACACTAAACAATTATTTTTTGCAAAATTTACTATAGAAAAGGCAATCCCTGGCGTAATTAAAATTTGCAACAGTAAAAAATTATTTTTTGCAACATTTACTATAGAAAAGGCAATCCCTGGCGTAATTAAAATTTGCGACAGTAAAAAATTAGTTTTTCAAAATTTACTATAGAAAAGGCAATCCCTGGCGTAATTAAAATTTGCGACACTAAACAATTATTTTTTGAATAATTTACTATAGAAAAGGCAATCCCTGGCGTAGTTATAATTTGCGACAGTAAAAAATTATTTTTTGAATAATTTACTATAGAAAAGGCAATCCCTGGCGTAATTAAAATTTGCGACAGTAAAAAATTATTTTTTGAATAATTTACTATAGAAAAGGCAATCCCTGGCGTAAATAAAATTTGAGACACTAAACAATTATTTTTTGCAAAATTTACTATAGAAAAGGCAATCCCTGGCGTAATTAAAATTTGCGACACTAAACAATTATTTTTTGCAAAATTTACTATAGAAAAGGCAATCCCTGGCGTAATTAAAATTTGAGACAGTAAAAAATGAATTTTTGAATAATTTACTATAGAAAAGGCAATCCCTGGCGTAATTAAAATTTGAGACAGTAAAAAATTATTTTTTGAATAATTTACTATAGAAAAGGCAATCCCTGGCGTAATTAAAATTTGCGACAGAAAAAAATTAATTTTTGAATAATTTACTATAGAAAAGGCAATCCCTGGCGTAATTAAAATTTGCGACAGTATAAAATTATTTTTTGAATAATTTACTATAGAAAAGGCAATCCCTGGCGTAATTAAAATTTGCGACACTAAACAATTATTTTTTGCAAAATTTACTATAGAAAAGGCAATCCCTGGCGTAATTAAAATTTGCAACAGTAAAAAATTATTTTTTGCAACATTTACTATAGAAAAGGCAATTCCTGGCGTAATTAAAATTTGCGACAGTAAAAAATTAGTTTTTGCAAAATTTACTATAGAAAAGGCAATCCCTGGCGTAATTAAAATTTGAGACAGTAAAAAATTATTTTTTGAATAATTTACTATAGAAAAGGCAATCCCTGGCGTAATTATAATTTGCGACAGTAAAAAATTATTTTTTGAATAATTTACTATAGAAAAGGCAATCCCTGGCGTAATTATAATTTGCGACAGTAAAAAATTATTTTTTGAATAATTTACTATAGAAAAGGCAATCCCTGGCGTAGTTATAATTTGCGACAGTAAAAAATTATTTTTTGAATAATTTACTATAGAAAAGGCAATCCCTGGCGTAATTAAAATTTGCGACAGTAAACAATTATTTTTTGCAAAATTTACTATAGAAAAGGCAATCCCTGGCGTAATTAAATTTTGAGACACTAAACAATTATTTTTTGAATAATTTACTATAGAAAAGGCAATCCCTGGCGTAATTAAAATTTGCGACAGTATAAAATTATTTTTTGAATAATTTACTATAGAAAAGGAAATTCCTGGCGTAATTAAAATTTGTGACGGTAAAAAATTATTTTTTGCAAAATTTACTATAGAAAAGGCAATCCCTGGCGTAATTAAATTTTGAGACAGTAAAAAATTATTTTTTGAATAATTTACTATAGAAAAGGCAATCCCTGGCGTAATTAAAATTTGAGACAGTAAAAAATTATTTTTTGAATAATTTACTATAGAAAAGGCAATCCCTGGCGTAATTAAAATTTGCGACAGAAAAAAATTAATTTTTGAATAATTTACTATAGAAAAGGCAATCCCTGGCGTAATTAAAATTTGCGACAGTATAAAATAATTTTTTGAATAATTTACTATAGAAAAGGCAATCCCTGGCGTAATTAAAATTTGCGACACTAAACAATTATTTTTTGCAAAATTTACTATAGAAAAGGCAATCCCTGTCGTAATTAAAATTTGCAACAGTAAAAAATTATTTTTTGCAACATTTACTATAGAAAAGGCAATCCCTGGCGTAATTAAAATTTGCGACAGTAAAAAATTAGTTTTTGCAAAATTTACTATAGAAAAGGCAATCCCTGGCGTAATTAAAATTTGCGACACTAAACAATTATTTTTTGAATAATTTACTATAGAAAAGGCAATCCCTGGCGTAATTAAAATTTGCGACAGTATAAAATTATTTTTTGAATAATTTACTATAGAAAAGGCAATCCCGGGCGTAATTAAAATTTGCGACAGTATAAAATTATTTTTTGAATAATTTACTATAGAAAAGGCAATCCCTGGCGTAATTAAAATTTGCGACACTAAACAATTATTTTTTGCAAAATTTACTATAGAAAAGGCAATCCCTGGCGTAATTAAAATTTGCAACAGTAATAAATTATTTTTTGCAACATTTACTATAGAAAAGGCAATCCCTGGCGTAATTAAAATTTGCGACAGTAAAAAATTAGTTTTTGCAAAATTTACTATAGAAAAGGCAATCCCTGGCGTAATTAAAATTTGCGACAGTAAAAAATTATTTTTTGAATAATTTACTATAGAAAAGGCAATCCCTGGCGTAATTAAAATTTGCGACAGTATAAAATTATTTTTTGAATAATTTACTATAGAAAAGGCAATCCCTGGCGTAATTAAAATTTGCGACAGTATAAAATTATTTTTTGAATAATTTACTATAGAAAAGGCAATCCCTGGCGTAATTAAAATTTGCGACAGTATAAAATTATTTTTTGAATAATTTACTATAGAAAAGGCAATCCTTGGCGTAATTAAAATTTGCGACAGTAAAAAATTATTTTTTGCAAAATTTACTATAGAAAAGGCAATCCCTGGCGTAATTAAAATTTGAGACAGTAAAAAATGAATTTTTGAATAATATACTATAGAAAAGGCAATCCCTGGCGTAATTAAAATTTGCGACAGTAAAAAATTATTTTTTGAATAATTTACTATAGAAAAGGCAATCCCTGGCGTAATTAAAATTTGCGACACTAAAAAATTATTTTTTGAATAATTTACTATAGAAAAGGCATTCCCTGGCGTAATTAAAATTTGCGACAGTAAAAAATTATTTTTTGAATAATTTACTATAGAAAAGGCAATCCCTGGCGTAATTAAAATTTGCGACACTAAACAATTATTTTTTGCAAAATTTACTATAGAAAAGGCAATCCCTGGCGTAATTAAAATTTGCGACAGTAAACAATTATTTTTTGAATAATTTACTATAGAAAAGGCAATCCCTGGCGTAATTAAAATTTGCGACAGTAAAAAATTATTTTTTGAAAAATTTACTATAGAAAAGGCAATCCCTGGCGTAATTAAAATTTGAGACAGTAAAAAATGAATTTTTGAATAATTTACTATAGAAAAGGCAATCCCTGGCGTAATTAAAATTTGAGACAGTAAAAAATTATTTTTTGAATAATTTACTATAGAAAAGGCAATCCCTGGCGTAATTAAAATTTGCGACAGAAAAAAATTAATTTTTGAATAATTTACTATAGAAAAGGCAATCCCTGGCGTAATTAAAATTTGCGACAGTATAAAATTATTTTTTGAATAATTTACTATAGAAAAGGCAATCCCTGGCGTAATTAAAATTTGCGACACTAAACAATTATTTTTTGCAAAATTTACTAGAGAAAAGGCAATCCCTGGCGTAATTAAAATTTGCAACAGTAAAAAATTATTTTTTGCAACATTTACTATAGAAAAGGCAATTCCTGGCGTAATTAAAATTTGCGACAGTAAAAAATTAGTTTTTGCAAAATTTACTATAGAAAAGGCAATCCCTGGCGTAATTAAAATTTGAGACAGTAAAAAATTATTTTTTGAATAATTTACTATAGAAAAGGCAATCCCTGGCGTAATTATAATTTGCGACAGTAAAAAATTATTTTTTGAATAATTTACTATAGAAAAGGCAATCCCTGGCGTAATTATAATTTGCGACAGTAAAAAATTATTTTTTGAATAATTTACTATAGAAAAGGCAATCCCTGGCGTAGTTATAATTTGCGACAGTAAAAAATTATTTTTTGAATAATTTACTATAGAAAAGGCAATCCCTGGCGTAATTAAAATTTGCGACAGTAAACAATTATTTTTTGCAAAATTTACTATAGAAAAGGCAATCCCTGGCGTAATTAAATTTTGAGACACTAAACAATTATTTTTTGAATAATTTACTATAGAAAAGGCAATCCCTGGCGTAATTAAAATTTGCGACAGTATAAAATTATTTTTTGAATAATTTACTATAGAAAAGGAAATTCCTGGCGTAATTAAAATTTGTGACGGTAAAAAATTATTTTTTGCAAAATTTACTATAGAAAAGGCAATCCCTGGCGTAATTAAAATTTGAGACAGTAAAAAATTATTTTTTGAATAATTTACTATAGAAAAGGAAATCCCTGGCGTAATTAAAATTTGCGACAGTAAAAAATTATTTTTTGAATAATTTACTATAGAAAAGGCAATCCCTGGCCTAAATAAAATTTGAGACACTAAACAATTATTTTTTGCAAAATTTACTATAGAAAAGGCAATCCCTGGCGTAATTAAATTTTGAGACACTAAACAATTATTTTTTGAATAATTTACTATAGAAAAGGCAATCCCTGGCGTAATTAAAATTTGAGACAGAAAAAAATGAATTTTTGAATAATTTACTATAGAAAAGGCAATCCCTGGCGTAATTAAAATTTGCGACACTAAACAATTATTTTTTGCAAAATTTACTATAGAAAAGGCAATCCCTGGCGTAATTAAAATTTGAGACAGTAAAAAATGAATTTTTGAAAAATTTACTATAGAAAAGGCAATCCCTGGCGTAATTAAAATTTGAGACAGTAAAAAATTATTTTTTGAATAATTTACTATAGAAAAGGCAATCCCTGGCGTAATTAAAATTTGCGACAGAAAAAAATTAATTTTTGAATAATTTACTATAGAAAAGGCAATCCCTGGCGTAATTAAAATTTGCGACAGTATAAAATAATTTTTTGAATAATTTACTATAGAAAAGGCAATCCCTGGCGTAATTAAAATTTGCGACACTAAACAATTATTTTTGCAAAATTTACTATAGAAAAGGCAATCCCCTGTCGTAATTAAAATTTGCAACAGTAAAAAATTATTTTTTGCAACATTTACTATAGAAAAGGCAATCCCTGGCGTAATTAAAATTTGCGACAGTAAAAAATTAGTTTTTGCAAAATTTACTATAGAAAAGGCAATCCCTGGCGTAATTAAAATTTGCGACACTAAACAATTATTTTTTGAATAATTTACTATAGAAAAGGCAATCCCTGGCGTAATTAAAATTTGCGACAGTATAAAATTATTTTTTGAATAATTTACTATAGAAAAGGCAATCCCGGGCGTAATTAAAATTTGCGACAGTATAAAATTATTTTTGAATAATTTACTATAGAAAAGGCAATCCCTGGCGTAATTAAAATTTGCGACACTAAACAATTATTTTTTGCAAAATTTACTATAGAAAAGGCAATCCCTGGCGTAATTAAAATTTGCAACAGTAATAAATTATTTTTTGCAACATTTACTATAGAAAAGGCAATCCCTGGCGTAATTAAATTTGCGACAGTAAAAAATTAGTTTTTGCAAAATTTACTATAGAAAAGGCAATCCCTGGCGTAATTAAAATTTGCGACAGTAAAAATTATTTTTTGAATAATTTACTATAGAAAAGCCAATCCCTGGCGTAATTAAAATTTGCGACAGTATAAAATTATTTTTTGAATAATTTACTATAGAAAAGGCAATCCCTGGCGTAATTAAAATTTGCGACAGTATAAAATTATTTTTTGAATAATTTACTATAGAAAAGGCAATCCCTGGCGTAATTAAAATTTGCGACAGTATAAAATTATTTTTTGAATAATTTACTATAGAAAAGGCAATCCCTGGCGTAATTAAAATTTGCGACAGTAAAACATTATTTTTTGCAAAATTTACTATAGAAAAGGCAATCCCTGGCGTAATTAAAATTTGAGACAGTAAAAAATGAATTTTTGAATAATATACTATAGAAAAGGCAATCCCTGGCGTAATTAAAATTTGCGACAGTAAAAAATTATTTTTTGAATAATTTACTATAGAAAAGGCAATCCCTGGCGTAATTAAAATTTGCGACACTAAAAAATTATTTTTTGAATAATTTACTATAGAAAAGGCATTCCCTGGCGTAATTAAAATTTGCGACAGTAAAAAATTATTTTTTGAATAATTTACTATAGAAAAGGCAATCCCTGGCGTAATTAAAATTTGCGACACTAAACAATTATTTTTTGCAAAATTTACTATAGAAAAGGCAATCCCTGGCGTAATTAAAATTTGCGACAGTAAACAATTATTTTTTGAATAATTTACTATAGAAAAGGCAATCCCTGGCGTAATTAAAATTTGCGACAGTAAAAAATTATTTTTTGAAAAATTTACTATAGAAAAGGCAATCCCTGGCGTAATTAAAATTTGAGACAGCAAAAAATGAATTTTTGAATAATATACTATATAAAAGGCAATCCCTGGCGTAATTAAAATTTGCGACAGTAAAAAATTATTTTTTGAATAATTTACTATAGAAAAGGCAATCCCTGCGTAATTAAAATTTGCGACACTAAAAAATTATTTTTTGAATAATTTACTATAGAAAAGGCAATCCCTGGCGTAATTAAAATTTGCGACAGTAAAAAATTATTTTTTGAATAATTTACTATAGAAAAGGCAATCCCTGGCGTAGTTAAAATTTGCGACACTAAACAATTATTTTTTGCAAAATTTACTATAGAAAAGGCAATCCCTGGCGTAATTAAAATTTGCGACAGTAAAAAATTATTTTTTGAATAATTTACTATAGAAAAGGCAATCCCTGGCGTAATTATAATTTGCGACAGTAAAAAATTATTTATTGCAAAATTTACTATAGAAAAGGCAATCCCTGGCGTAATTAAAATTTGCGACAGTATAAAATTATTTTTTGAATAATTTACTATAGAAAAGGCAATCCCTGGCGTAATTAAAATTTGAGACAGTAAAAAATGAATTTTTGAATAATTTACTATAGAAAAGGCAATCCCTGGCGTAATTATAATTTGCGACAGTAAAAAAATGAATTTTTGAATAATTTACTATAGAAAAGGCAATCCCTGGCGTAATTAAAATTTGAGACAGTAAAAAATTATTTTTTGAATAATTTACTATAGAAAAGGCAATCCCTGGCGTAATTAAAATTAGCGACAGAAAAAAATTAATTTTTGAATAATTTACTATAGAAAAGGCAATCCCTGGCGTAATTAAAATTTGCGACAGTATAAAATTATTTTTTGAATAATTTACTATAGAAAAGGCAATCCCTGGCGTAATTAAAATTTGCGACACTAAACAATCATTTTTTGCAAAATTTACTATAGAAAATGCAATCCCTGGCGTAATTAAAATTTGAGACACTAAACAATTATTTTTTGAATAATTTACTATAGAAAAGGCAATCCCTGGCGTAATTAAAATTTGAGACAGAAAAAAATGAATTTTTGAATAATTTACTATAGAAAAGGCAATCCCTGGCGTAATTAAAATTTGCGACACTAAACAATTATTTTTTGCAAAATTTACTATAGAAAAGGCAATCCCTGGCGTAATTAAAATTTGAGACAGTAAAAAATGAATTTTTGAATAATTTACTATAGAAAAGGCAATCCCTGGCGTAATTAAAATTTGAGACAGTAAAAAATTATTTTTTGAATAATTTACTATAGAAAAGGCAATCCCTGGCGTAATTAAAATTTGCGACAGAAAAAAATTAATTTTTGAATAATTTACTATAGAAAAGGCAACCCCTGGCGTAATTAAAATTTGCGACAGGATAAAATTATTTTTTGAATAATTTACTATAGAAAAGGCAATCCCTGGCGTAATTAAAATTTGCGACACTAAACAATTATTTTTTGCAAAATTTACTATAGAAAAGGCAATCCCTGGCGTAATTAAAATTTGCAACAGTAAAAAATTATTTTTTGCAACATTTACTATAGAAAAGGCAATCCCTGGCGTAATTAAAATTTGCGACAGTAAAAAATTAGTTTTTGCAAAATTTACTATAGAAAAGGCAATCCCAGGCGTAATTAAAATTTGCGACACTAAACAATTATTTTTTGCAACATTTACTATAGAAAAGGCAATCCCTGGCGTAATTAAAATTTGCGACAGTAAAAAATTAGTTTTTTGCAAAATTTACTATAGAAAAGGCAATCCCTGGCGTAATTAAAATTTGCGACAGTAAAAAATTATTTTTTGAATAATTTACTATAGAAAAAGGCAATCCCTGGCGTAATTAAAATTTGCGACAGAAAAAAATTAATTTTTGAATAATTTACTATAGAAAAGGCAATCCCTGGCGTAATTAAAATTTGCGACAGGATAAAATTATTTTTTGAATAATTTACTATAGAAAAGGCAATCCCTGGCGTAATTAAAATTTGCGACACTAAACAATTATTTTTTGCAAAATTTACTATAGAAAAGGCAATCCCTGGCGTAATTAAAATTTGCAACAGTAAAAAATTATTTTTTGCAACATTTACTATAGAAAAGGCAATCCCTGGCGTAATTAAAATTTGCGACAGTAAAAAATTAGTTTTTGCAAAATTTACTATAGAAAAGGCAATCCCAGGCGTAATTAAAATTTGCGACACTAAACAATTATTTTTTGCAACATTTACTATAGAAAAGGCAATCCCTGGCGTAATTAAAATTTGCGACAGTAAAAAATTAGTTTTTGCAAAATTTACTATAGAAAAGGCAATCCCTGGCGTAATTAAAATTTGCGACAGTAAAAAATTATTTTTTGAATAATTTACTATAGAAAAGGCAATCCCTGGCGTAATTAAAATTTGCGACAGTATAAAATTATTTTTTGAATAATTTACTATAGAAAAGGCAATCCCTGGCGTAATTAAAATTTGCGACAGTATAAAATTATTTTTTGAATAATTTACTATAGAAAAGGCAATCCCTGGCGTAATTAAAATTTGCGACAGTATAAAATTATTTTTTGAATAATTTACTATAGAAAAGGCAATCCCTGGCGTAATTAAAATTTGCGACAGTAAAAAATTATTTTTTGCAAAATTTACTATAGAAAAGGCAATCCCTGGCGTAATTAAAATTTGAGACAGTAAAAAAATGAATTTTTGAATAATATACTATAGAAAAGGCAATCCCTGGCGTAATTAAAATTTGCGACAGTAAAAAATTATTTTTTGAATAATTTACTATAGAAAAGGCAATCCCTGGCGTAATTAAAATTTGCGACACTAAAAAATTATTTTTTGAATAATTTACTATAGAAAAGGCATTCCCTGGCGTAATTAAAATTTGCGACAGTAAAAAATTATTTTTTGAATAATTTACTATAGAAAAGGCAATCCCTGGCGTAATTAAAATTTGCGACACTAAACAATTATTTTTTGCAAAATTTACTATAGAAAAGGCAATCCCTGGCGTAATTAAAATTTGCGTCAGTAAACAATTATTTTTGAATAATTTACTATAGAAAAGGCAATCCCTGGCGTAATTAAAATTTGCGACAGTAAAAAATTATTTTTTGCAAAATTTACTATAGAAAAGGCAATCCCTGGCGTAATTAAAATTTGAGACAGTAAAAAATGAATTTTTGAATAATATACTATATAAAAGGCAATCCCTGGCGTAATTAAAATTTGCGACAGTAAAAAATTATTTTTTGAATAATTTACTATAGAAAAGGCAATCCCTGGCGTAATTAAAATTTGCGACACTAAAAAATTATTTTTTGAATAATTTACTATAGAAAAGGCAATCCCTGGCGTAATTAAAATTTGCGACAGTAAACAATTATTTTTTGAATAATTTACTATAGAAAAGGCAATCCCTGGCGTAATTAAAATTTGCGACAGTAAAAAATTATTTTTTGAAAAATTTACTATAGAAAAGGCAATCCCTGGCGTAATTAAAATTTGAGACAGTAAAAAATGAATTTTTGAATAATATACTATATAAAAGGCAATCCCTGGCGTAATTAAAATTTGCGACAGTAAAAAATTATTTTTTGAATAATTTACTATAGAAAAGGCAATCCCTGGCGTAATTAAAATTTGCGACACTAAAAAATTATTTTTTGAATAATTTACTATAGAAAAGGCAATCCCTGGCGTAATTAAAATTTGCGACAGTAAAAAATTATTTTTTGAATAATTTACTATAGAAAAGGCAATCCCTGGCGTAATTAAAATTTGCGACACTAAACAATTATTTTTTGCAAAATTTACTATAGAAAAGGCAATCCCTGGCGTAATTAAAATTTGCGACAGTAAAAAATTATTTTTTGAATAATTTACTATAGAAAAGGCAATCCCTGGCGTAATTATAATTTGCGACAGTAAAAAATTATTTATTGCAAAATTTACTATAGAAAAGGCAATCCCTGGCGTAATTAAAATTTGCGACAGTATAAAATTATTTTTTGAATAATTTACTATAGAAAAGGCAATCCCTGGCGTAATTAAAATTTGAGACAGTAAAAAATGAATTTTTGAATAATTTACTATAGAAAAGGCAATCCCTGGCGTAATTATAATTTGCGACAGTAAAAAATGAATTTTTGAATAATTTACTATAGAAAAGGCAATCCCTGGCGTAATTAAAATTTGAGACAGTAAAAAATTATTTTTTGAATAATTTACTATAGAAAAGGCAATCCCTGGCGTAATTAAAATTTGCGACACTAAACAATTATTTTTTGCAAAATTTACTATAGAAAATGCAATCCCTGGCGTAATTAAAATTTGAGACACTAAACAATTATTTTTTGAATAATTTACTATAGAAAAGGCAATCCCTGGCGTAATTAAAATTTGAGACAGAAAAAAATGAATTTTTGAATAATTTACTATAGAAAAGGCAATCCCTGGCGTAATTAAAATTTGCGACACTAAACAATTATTTTTTGCAAAATTTACTATAGAAAAGGCAATCCCTGGCGTAATTAAAATTTGAGACAGTAAAAAATGAATTTTTGAATAATTTACTATAGAAAAGGCAATCCCTGGCGTAATTAAAATTTGAGACAGTAAAAAATTATTTTTTGAATAATTTACTATAGAAAAGGCAATCCCTGGCGTAATTAAAATTTGCGACAGAAAAAAATTAATTTTTGAATAATTTACTATAGAAAAGGCAATCCCTGGCGTAATTAAAATTTGCGACAGGATAAAATTATTTTTTGAATAATTTACTATAGAAAAGGCAATCCCTGGCGTAATTAAAATTTGCGACACTAAACAATTATTTTTTGCAAAATTTACTATAGAAAAGGCAATCCCTGGCGTAATTAAAATTTGCAACAGTAAAAAATTATTTTTGCAACATTTACTATAGAAAAGGCAATCCCTGGCGTAATTAAAATTTGCGACAGTAAAAAATTAGTTTTTGCAAAATTTACTATAGAAAAGGCAATCCCAGGCGTAATTAAAATTTGCGACACTAAACAATTATTTTTTGCAACATTTACTATAGAAAAGGCAATCCCTGGCGTAATTAAAATTTGCGACAGTAAAAAATTAGTTTTTGCAAAATTTACTATAGAAAAGGCAATCCCTGGCGTAATTAAAATTTGCGACAGTAAAAAATTATTTTTTGAATAATTTACTATAGAAAAGGCAATCCCTGGCGTAATTAAAATTGGCGACAGTATAAAATTATTTTTTGAATAATTTACTATAGAAAAGGCAATCCCTGGCGTAATTAAAATTTGCGACAGTATAAAATTATTTTTTGAATAATTTACTATAGAAAAGGCAATCCCTGGCGTAATTAAAATTTGCGACAGTATAAAATTATTTTTTGAATAATTTACTATAGAAAAGGCAATCCCTGGCGTAATTAAAATTTGCGACAGTAAAAAATTATTTTTTGCAAAATTTACTATAGAAAAGGCAATCCCTGGCGTAATTAAAATTTGAGACAGTAAAAAATGAATTTTTGAATAATATACTATAGAAAAGGCAATCCCTGGCGTAATTAAAATTTGCGACAGTAAAAAATTATTTTTTGAATAATTTACTATAGAAAAGGCAATCCCTGGCGTAATTAAAATTTGCGACACTAAAAAATTATTTTTTGAATAATTTACTATAGAAAAGGCATTCCCTGGCGTAATTAAAATTTGCGACAGTAAAAAATTATTTTTTGAATAATTTACTATAGAAAAGGCAATCCCTGGCGTAATTAAAATTTGCGACACTAAACAATTATTTTTTGCAAAATTTACTATAGAAAAGGCAATCCCTGGCGTAATTAAAATTTGCGACAGTAAACAATTATTTTTTGAATAATTTACTATAGAAAAGGCAATCCCTGGCGTAATTAAAATTTGCGACAGTAAAAAATTATTTTTTGCAAAATTTACTATAGAAAAGGCAATCCCTGGCGTAATTAAAATTTGAGACAGTAAAAAATGAATTTTTTGAATAATATACTATATAAAAGGCAATCCCTGGCGTAATTAAAATTTGCGACAGTAAAAAATTATTTTTTGAATAATTTACTATAGAAAAGGCAATCCCTGGCGTAATTAAAATTTGCGACACTAAAAAATTATTTTTTGAATAATTTACTATAGAAAAAGGCAATCCCTGGCGTAATTAAAATTTGCGACAGTAAAAAATTATTTTTTGAATAATTTACTATAGAAAAGGCAATCCCTGGCGTAATTAAAATTTGCTACACTAAACAATTATTTTTTGCAAAATTTACTATAGAAAAGGCAATCCCTGGCGTAATTAAAATTTGCGACAGTAAAAAATTATTTTTTGAATAATTTACTATAGAAAAGGCAATCCCTGGCGTAATTATAATTTGCGACAGTAAAAAATTATTTATTGCAAAATTTACTATAGAAAAGGCAATCCCTGCGTAATTAAAATTTGCGACAGTATAAAATTATTTTTTGAATAATTTACTATAGAAAAGGCAATCCCTGGCGTAATTAAAATTTGAGACAGTAAAAAATGAATTTTTGAATAATTTACTATAGAAAAGGCAATCCCTGGCGTAATTATAATTTGCGACAGTAAAAAATGAATTTTTGAATAATTTACTATAGAAAAGGCAATCCCTGGCGTAATTAAAATTTGAGACAGTAAAAAATTATTTTTTGAATAATTTACTATAGAAAAGGCAATCCCTGGCGTAATTAAAATTAGCGACAGAAAAAAATTAATTTTTGAATAATTTACTATAGAAAAGGCAATCCCTGGCGTAATTAAAATTTGCGACAGTATAAAATTATTTTTTGAATAATTTACTATAGAAAAGGCAATCCCTGGCGTAATTAAAATTTGCGACACTAAACAATTATTTTTTGCAAAATTTACTATAGAAAATGCAATCCCTGGCGTAATTAAAATTTGAGACACTAAACAATTATTTTTGAATAATTTACTATAGAAAAGGCAATCCCTGCCGTAATTAAAATTTGAGACAGAAAAAAATGAATTTTTGAATAATTTACTATAGAAAAGGCAATCCCTGGCGTAATTAAAATTTGCGACACTAAACAATTATTTTTTGCAAAATTTACTATAGAAAAGGCAATCCCTGGCGTAATTAAAATTTGAGACCAGTAAAAAATGAATTTTGAATAATTTACTATAGAAAAGGCAATCCCTGGCGTAATTAAAATTTGAGACAGTAAAAAAATTATTTTTTGAATAATTTACTATAGAAAAGGCAATCCCTGGCGTTATTAAAATTTGCGACAGAAAAAAATTAATTTTGAATAATTTACTATAGAAAAGGCAATCCCTGGCGTAATTAAAATTTGCGACAGGATAAAATTATTTTTTGAATAATTTACTATAGAAAAGGCAATCCCTGGCGTAATTAAAATTTGCGACACTAAACAATTATTTTTTTGCAAAATTTACTATAGAAAAGGCAATCCCTGGCGTAATTAAAATTTGCAACAGTAAAAAATTATTTTTTGCAACATTTACTATAGAAAAGGCAATCCCTGGCGTAATTAAAATTTGCGACAGTAAAAAATTAGTTTTGCAAAATTTACTATAGAAAAGGCAATCCCAGGCGTAATTAAAAATTGCGACACTAAACAATTATTTTTGCAAAATTTACTATAGAAAAGGCAATCCCTGGCGTAATTAAAATTTGCGACAGTAAAAAATTATTTTTTGAATAATTTACTATAGAAAAGGCAATCCCTGGCGTAATTAAAATTTGCGACAGTATAAAATTATTTTTTGAATAATTTACTATAGAAAAGGCAATCCCTGGCGTAATTAAAATTAGCGACAGTAAAAAATTATTTTTTGCAAAATTTACTATAGAAAAGGCAATCCCTGGCGTAATTAAAATTTGAGACAGTAAAAAATGAATTTTTGAATAATTTACTATAGAAAAGGCAATCCTGGCGTAATTAAAATTTGCGACAGAAAAAAATTAATTTTTGCAACATTTACTATAGAAAAAGCAATCCCTGGCGTAATTAAAATTTGCGACAGTAAAAAATTAGTTTTTGCAAAATTTACTATAGAAAAGGCAATCCCTGGCGTAATTAAAATTTGCGACACTAAACAATTATTTTTTGAATAATTTACTATAGAAAAGGCAATCTCTGGCGTAATTAAAATTTGAGACAGTAAAAAATGAATTTTTGAATAATTACTATAGAAAAGGCAATCCCTGCGTAATTAAAATTTGCGACAGAAAAAAATTAATTTTTGAATAATTTACTATAGAAAAGGCAATCCCTGGCGTAATTAAAATTTGCGACAGTATAAAATTATTTTTTCAATAATTTACTATAGAAAAGGCAATCCCTGGCGTAATTAAAATTTGCGACACTAAACAATTATTTTTTGCAAAATTTACTATAGAAAAGTCAATCCCTGGCGTAATTAAAATTTGCAACAGTAAAAAATTATTTTTTGCAACATTTACTATAGAAAAGGCAATCCCCTGGCGTAATGAAAATGTGCGACAGTAAAAAATTAGTTTTTGCAAAATTTACTATAGAAAAGGCAATCCCTGGCGTAATTAAAATTTGCGACACTAAACAATTATTTTTGCAAAATTTACTATAGAAAAGGCAATCCTGGCGTAATTAAATTTGCGACAGTAAAAAATTATTTTTTGATTAATTTACTATAGAAAAGGCAATCCCTGGCGTAATTAAAATTTGAGACACTAAACAATTATTATTTGAATAATTTACTATAGAAAAGGCAATCCCTGCGTAATTAAAATTTGCGACTGTAAAAAATTATTTTTTGATTAATTTACTATAGAAAAGGCAATCCCTGGCGTAATTAAAATTTGAGACAGCAAAAAATGAATTTTGAATAATTTACTATAGAAAAGGCAATCACTGGCGTAATTATAATTTGCGACAGTAAAAAATTATTTTTTGAATAATTTACTATAGAAAAGGCAATCCCTGGCGTAATTAAAATTTGCGACACTAAACAATTATTTTTTGCAAAATTTACTATAGAAAAGGCAATCCCTGGCGTAATTAAAATTTGAGACACTAAACAATTATTTTTTGCAAAAATTTACTATAGAAAAGGCAATCCCTGGCGTAATTAAAATTTGAGACACTAAACAATTATTTTTTGGATAATTTACTATAGAAAAGGCAATCCCTGGCGTAATTAAAATTTGCGACAGTAAAAAATTATTTTTTGAATAATTTACTATAGAAAAGGCAATCCCTGGCGTAATTAAAATTTGCGACACTAAACAACTATTTTTTGCAAAATTTACTATAGAAAAGGCAATACCTGGCGTAATTAAAATTTGAGACACTAAACAATTATTTTTTGAATAATTTACTATAGAAAAGGCAATCCCTGGCGTAATTAAAATTTGAGACACTAAACAATTATTATTTGAATAATTTACTATAGAAAAGGCAATCCCTGGCGTAATTAAAATTTGCGACAGTAAAAAATTATTTTTTGAATAATTTAATATAGAAAAGGCAATCCCTGGCGTAATCAAAATTTGCGACACTAAACAATTATTTTTTGCAAAATTTACTATAGAAAAGGCAATCCCTGGCGTAATTAAAATTTGCGACAGTATAAAATTATTTTTTGAATAATTTTCTATAGAAAAGGCAATCCGTGGCGTAATTATAATTTGCGACAGTAAAAAATTATTTTTTGAATAATTTACTATAGAAAAGGCAATCCCTGGCGTAATTAAAACTTGCGACAGAAAAAAATTAATTTTTTGAATAATTTACTACAGAAAAAGGCAATCCCTGGCGTAATTAAAATTTGCGACAGTATAAAATTATTTTTTGACTAATTTACTATAGAAAAGGCAATCCCTGGTGTAATTATAATTTTAGACAGTAAAAATGGAATTTTTGAATAATTTACTATAGAAAAGGCCAATCCCTGGCGTAATTAAAATTTGTGACAGAAAAAATTATTTTTTGAATAATTTACTATAGAAAAGGCAATCCCTGGCGTAATTATAATTTGCGACAGTAAAAAATTATTTTTTGAATAATTTACTATAGAAAAGGCAATCCCTGGCGTAATTATAATTTGCGACAGTAAAAAATTATTTTTTGAATAATTTAGTATAGAAAAGGCAATCCCTGGCGTAGTTAAAATTTGCGACAGAAAAAAAATAATTTTTGAATAATTTACTATAGAAAAGGCAATCCCTGGCGTAATTAAAATTTGCGACAGAAAAAAACTAATTTTTGAATAATTTACTATAGAAAAGGCAATCCCTGGCGTAATTAAAATTTGCGACAGTAAAAAATTATTTTTTGAATAATTTACTATAGAAAAGGCAATCCCTGGCGTAATTAAAATTTGCGACAGTAAAAAAAATATTTTTTGAATAATTTACTATAGAAAAGGCAATCCCCTGGCGTAATTAAAATTTGTGACAGTAAAAAATTATTTTTTGAATAATTTACTATAGAAAAGGCAATCCCTGGCGTAATTATAATTTGCGACAGTAAAAAATTATTTTTTGAATAATTAACTATAGAAAAGGCAATCCCTGGCGTAATTAAAATTTGAGACAGTAAAAAATGAATTTTTGAATAATTTACTATAGAAAAAGGCAATCCCTGGCGTAATTAAAATTTGCGACAGTATAAAATTATTTTTTGCAAAATTTACTATAGAAAAGGCAATCCCTGGCGTAATTAAAATTTGCGACAGTAAAAAATTATTTTTGAATAATTTACTATAGAAAAGGCAATCCCTGGCGTAATTAAAATTTGCGACAGTAAAAAATTATTTTTTGAATAATTTACTATAGAAAAGGCAATCCCCTGGCGTAATTAAATTTGGAGACAGTAAAAAATGAATTTTTGAATAATTTACTATGGAAAAGGCAATCCCTGGCGTAATTATAATTTGCGACATGTAAAAAATTATTTTTTGAATAATTTACTATAGAAAAGGCAATCCCTGGCGTAATTAAAATTTGCGACAGTAAAAAATAATTTTTTGAATAATTTACTATAGAAAAGGCAATACCTGGCGTAATTAAAATTTGAGACAGTAAAAAATGAATTTTTGAATAATTTACTATGGAAAAGGCAATCCCTGGCGTAATTATAATTTGCGACAGTAAAAAATTATTTTTTGAATAATTTACTATAGAAAAGGCAATCCCTGGCGTAGTTAAAATTTGTGACAGAAAAAAATTAATTTTTGAATAATTTACTATAGAAAAGGCAATCCCTGGCGTAATTAAAATTTGCGACAGAAAAAAATTAATTTTGAATAATTTACTATAGAAAAGGCAATCCCTGGCGTAATTAAAATTTGCGACAGTAAAAAATTATTTTTTGAATAATTTACTATAGAAAAGGCAATCCCTGGCGTAATTAAAATTTGCGACAGTAAAAAAAATATTTTTTGAATAATTTACTATAGAAAAGGCAATCCCTGGTGTAATTAAAATTTGTGACAGTAAAAAATTATTTTTTGAATAATTTACTATAGAAAAGGCAATCCCTGGCGTAATTATAATTTGCGACAGTAAAAAATTATTTTTTGAATAATTTACTATAGAAAAGGCAATCCCTGGCGTAATTAAAATTTGAGACAGAAAAAAATGAATTTTTGAATAATTTACTATAGAAAAGGCAATCCCTGGCGTAATTAAAATTTGCGACAGTAAAAAATTATTTTTTTGAATAATTTACTATAGAAAAGGCAATCCCTGGCGTAATTAAAATTTGCGACAGTAAAAAATTATTTTTTGAATAATTTACTATAGAAAAGGCAATCCCTGGCGTAATTAAAATTTGCGACAGTAAAAAATTATTTTTTGAATAATTTACTATAGAAAAGGCAATCCCTGGCGTAATTAAAATTTGAGACAGTAAAAAATGAGTTTTTGGATAATTTACTATGGAAAAGGCAATCCCTGGCGTAATTATAATTTGCGACAGTAAAAAATTATTTTTTGAATAATTTACTATAGAAATGGCAATCCCCTGGCGTAATTAAAATTTGAGACAGTAAAAAATGAATTTTTGAATAATTTACTATGGAAAAGGCAATCCCTGGCGTAATTATAATTTGCGACAGTAAAAAATTATTTTTTGAATAATTTAGTATAGAAAAGGCAATCCCTGGCGAAGTTAAAATTTGCGACAGAAAAAAATTAATTTTTGAATAATTTACTATAGAAAAGGCAATCCCTGGCGTAATTAAAATTTGCGACAGAAAAAAATTAATTTTTGAATAATTTACTATAGAAAAGGCAATCCCTGGCGTAATTAAAATTTGCGACAGTAAAAAATTATTTTTTGAATAATTTACTATAGAAAAGGCAATCCCTGGCGTAATTAAAATTTGCGACAGTAAAAAAAATATTTTTTGAATAATTTACTATAGAAAAGGCAATCCCTGGCGTAATTAAAATTTGTGACAGTAAAAAATTATTTTTTGAATAATTTACTATAGAAAAGGCAATCCCTGGCGTAATTATAATTTGCGACAGTAAAAAATTATTTTTTGAATAATTACTATAGAAAAGGCAATCCCTGGCGTAATTAAAATTTGAGACAGTAAAAATGAATTTTTGAATAATTTACTATAGAAAAGGCAATCCCTGGCGTAATTAAAATTTGCGACAGTATAAAATTATTTTTTGCAAAATTTACTATAGAAAAGGCAATCCCTGGCGTAATTAAAATTTGCGACAGTAAAAAATTATTTTTTGAATAATTTACTATAGAAAAGGCAATCCCTGGCGTAATTAAAATTTGCGACAGTAAAAAATTATTTTTTGAATAATTTACTATAGAAAAGGCAATCCCTGGCGTAATTAAATTTTGAGACAGTAAAAAATGAATTTTTGAATAATTTACTATGGAAAAGGCAATCCCTGGCGTAATTATAATTTGCGACAGTAAAAAATTATTTTGTGAATAATTTACTATAGAAAAGGCAATCCCTGGCGTAATTAAAATTTGCGACAGTAAAAAATTATTTTTTGAATAATTTACTATAGAAAAGGCAATCCCTGGCGTAATTAAAATTTGAGACAGTAAAAAATGAATTTTTGAATAATTTACTATGGAAAAGGCAATCCCTGGCGTAATTATAATTTGCGATAGTAAAAAATTATTTTTGAATAATTTACTATAGAAAAGGCAATCCCTGGCGTAGTTAAAATTTGCGACAGAAAAAAATTAATTTTTGAATAATTTACTATAGAAAAGGCAATCCCTGGCGTAATTAAAATTTGCGACAGAAAAAAATTAATTTTTGAATAATTTACTATAGAAAAGGCAATACCTGGCGTAATTAAAATTTGAGACAGTAAAAAATGAATTTTTGAATAATTTACTATGGAAAAGGCAATCCCTGGCGTAATTATAATTTGCGACAGTAAAAAATTATTTTTTGAATAATTTACTATAGAAAAGGCAATCCCTGGCGTAGTTAAAATTTGTGACAGAAAAAATTAATTTTTGAATAATTTACTATAGAAAAGGCAATCCCTGGCGTAATTAAAATTTGCGACAGAAAAAAATTAATTTTTGAATAATTTACTATAGAAAAGGCAATCCCTGGCGTAATTAAAAATTTGCGACAGTAAAAAATTATTTTTTGAATAATTTACTATAGAAAAGGCAATCCCTGGCGTAATTAAAAATTTGCGAGAAAAAAATTAATTTTTGAATAATTTACTATAGAAAAGGCAATCCCTGGCGTAATTAAAATTTGCGACAGAAAAAAATTAATTTTTGAATAATTTACTATAGAAAAGGCAATCCCTGGCGTAATTAAAATTTGAGACAGTAAAAAATGAATTTTTGGATAATTTACTATGGAAAAGGCAATCCCTGGCGTAATTATAATTTGCGACAGTAAAAAATTATTTTTTGAATAATTTACTATATATAAGGCAATCCCTGGCGTAATTTAAATTTGAGACAGTAAAAAATGAATTTTTGAATAATTTACTATGGAAAAGGCAATCCCTGGCGTAATTATAATTTGCGACAGTAAAAAATTATTTTTTGAATAATTTAGTATAGAAAAGGCAATCCCTGGCGTAATTAAAATTTGCGACAGTAAAAAATTATTTTTTGAATAATTTACTATAGAAAAGGCAATTCCTGGCGTAATTAAAATTTGCGACAGTAAAAAAAATATTTTTTGAATAATTTACTATAGAAAAGGCAATCCTGGCGTAATTAAAATTTGTGACAGTAAAAAATTATTTTTTGAATAATTTACTATAGAAAAGGCAATCCCTGGCGTAATTATAATTTGCGACAGTAAAAAATTATTTTTTGAATAATTTACTATAGAAAAGGCAATCCCTGGCGTAAATAAAATTTGAGACAGAAAAAAATGAATTTTTGAATAATTTACTATAGAAAAGGCAATCCCTGTCGTAATTAAAATTTGAGACAGAAAAAATGAATTTTTGAATAATTTACTATAAAAAAGGCAATCCCTGGCGTAATTAAAATTTGAGACAGTAAAAAATGAATTTTTGAATAATTTACTATAGAAAAGGCAATCCCTGGCGTAATTAAAATTTTCGACAGTATAAAATTATTTTTTGCAAAATTTACTATAGAAAAGGCAATACCTGGCGTAATTAAAATTTGCGACAGTAAAAAATTATTTTTTGAATAATTTACTATAGAAAAGGCAATCCCTGGCGTAATTAAAATTTGCGACAGTAAAAAATTATTTTTTGAATAATTTACTATAGAAAAGGCAATCCCTGGCGTAATTAAAATTTGAGACAGTAAAAAATGAATTTTTGAATAATTTACTATGGAAAAGGCAATCCCTGGCGTAATTATAATTTGCGACAGTAAAAAATTATTTTTTGAATAATTTACTATAGAAAAGGCAATCCCTGGCGTAATTAAAATTTGCGACAGTAAAAAATTATTTTTTGAATAATTTACTATAGAAAAGGCAATCCCTGGCGTAATTAAAATTTGAGACAGTAAAAAATGAATTTTTGAATAATTTACTATGGAAAAGGCAATCCCTGGCGTAATTATAATTTGCGACAGTAAAAAATTATTTTTTGAATAATTTACTATAGAAAAGGCAATCCCTGGCGTAGTTAAAATTTGCGACAGAAAAAAATTAATTTTTAAATAATTTACTATAGAAAAGGCAATCCCTGGCGTAATTAAAATTTGCGACAGTAAAAAAATATTTTTTGAATAATTTACTATAGAAAAGGCAATCCCTGGCGTAATTAAAATTTGCGACAATAAAAAATTATTTTTTGAATAATTTACTATAGAAAAGGCAATCCCTGGCGTAATTAAAATTTGCGACAGTAAAAAATTATTTTTTGAATAATTTACTATAGAAAAGGCAATCCCTGGCGTAATTAAAATTTGCGACAGTAAAAAAAATATTTTTTGAATAATTTACTATAGAAAAGGCAATCCCTGTCGTAATTAAAATTTGTGACAGTAAAAAATTATTTTTTGAATAATTTACTATAGAAAAGGCAATCCCTGGCGTAATTATAATTTGCGACAGTAAAAAATTATTTTTTGAATAATTTACTATAGAAAAGGCAATCCCTGGCGTAATTAAAATTTGTGACAGTAAAAAATTATTTTTTGAATAATTTACTATAGAAAAGGCAATCCCTGGCGTAATTATAATTTGCGACAGTAAAAAATTATTTTTTGAATAATTTACTATAGAAAAGGCAAACCCTGGCGTAATTAAAATTTGAGACAGAAAAAAATGAATTTTTGAATAATTTACTATAGAAAAGGCAATCCCTGGCGTAATTAAAATTTGCGACAGTAAAAAATTATTTTTTGAATAATTTACTATAGAAAAGGCAATCCCTGGCGTAATTAAAATTTGCGACAGTAAAAAAAATATTTTTTGAATAATTTACTATAGAAAAGGCAATCCCTGGCGTAATTAAAATTTGTGACAGTAAAAAATTATTTTTTGAATAATTTACTATAGAAAAGGCAATCCCTGGCGTAATTATAATTTGCGACAGTAAAAAATTATTTTTTGAATAATTTACTATAGAAAAGGCAATCCCTGGCGTAATTAAAATTTGAGACAGAAAAAAATGAATTTTTGAATAATTTACTATAGAAAAGGCAATCCCTGGCGTAATTAAAATTTGCGACAGTAAAAAAATATTTTTTGAATAATTTACTATAGAAAAGGCAATCCCTGGCGTAATTAAAATTTGCGACAGTAAAAAATAATTTTTTGAATAATTTACTATAGAAAAGGCAATCCCTGGCGTAATTAAAATTTGCGACAGTAAAAAATTATTTTTTGAATAATTACTATAGAAAAGGCAATTCCTGGCGTAATTAAAATTTGAGACAGTAAAAAATGAATTTTTGAATAAGTTACTATGGAAAAGGCAATCCCTGGCGTAATTATAATTTGCGACAGTAAAAAATTATTTTTTGAATAATTTACTATAAAAAAGGCAATCCCTGGCGTAATTAAAATTTGAGACAGTAAAAAATGAATTTTTGAATAATTTACTATGGAAAAGGCAATCCCTGGCGTAATTATAATTTGCGACAGTAAAAAATTATTTTTTGAATAATTTAGTATAGAAAAGGCAATCCCTGGCGTAGTTAAAATTTGCGACAGAAAAAAATTAATTTTTGAATAATTTACTATAGAAAAGGCAATCCCTGGCGTAATTAAAATTTGCGACAGAAAAAAATTAATTTTTGAATAATTTACTATAGAAAAGGCAATCCCTGGCGTAATTAATATTTGCGACAGTACAAAATTATTTTTTGAATAATTTACTATAGAAAAGGCAATCCCTGGCGTAATTAAAATTTGCGACAGTAAAAAAAATATTTTTTGAATAATTTACTATAGAAAAGGCAATCCCTGGCGTAATTAAAATTTGTGACAGTAAAAAATTATTTTTTGAATAATTTACTATAGAAAAGGCAATCCCTGGCGTAATTATAATTTGCGACAGTAAAAAATTATTTTTTGAATAATTTACTATAGAAAAGGCAATCCCTGGCGTAATTAAAATTTGAGACAGTAAAAAATGAATTTTTGAATAATTTACTATGGAAAAGGCAATCCTGGCGTAATTATAATTTGCGATAGTAAAAAATTATTTTTTGAATAATTTACTATAGAAAAGGCAATCCCTGGCGTAATTAAAATTTGTGACAGAAAAAATTATTTTTTTGCAAAATTTACTATAGAAAAGGCAATCCCTGGCGTAATTATAATTTTCGACAGTAAAAAATGAATGTTTGAATAATTTACTATAGAAAAGGCAATCCCTGGCGTAATTAAAAATTGCGACAGTATAAAATTAATTTTTGAATAATTTACTATAGAAAAGGCAATCCCTGGCGTAATTAAAATTTGAGACAGAAAAAAATGAGTTTTTGAATAATTTACTATAGAAAAGGCAATCCCTGGCGTAATTAAAATTTGCGACAGTATAAAATTATTTTTTGAATAATTTACTATAGAAAAGGCAATCCCT
The DNA here is from genome assembly GCA_963930735.1 of Dioctria linearis. NCBI lineage: Eukaryota > Metazoa > Arthropoda > Insecta > Diptera > Asilidae > Dioctria > Dioctria linearis. The sequence continues at coordinate 48,811 of CAWVNZ010001412.1, forward strand.
GGCGTAATTATAATTTGCGACAGTAAAAAAATATTTTTTGAATAATTTACTATAGAAAAGGCAATCCCTGGCTTAATTAAAATTTGAGACAGTAAAAAATGAATTTTTGAATAATTTACTATAGAAAAGGCAATCCTTGGCGTAATTAAAATTTGCGACAGAAAAAAATTATTTTTTGAATAATTTACTATAGAAAAGGCAATCCCTGGCGTAATTAAAATTTGAGACAGTAAAAAATGAATTTTTGAATAATTTACTATAGAAAAGGCAATCCCTGGCGTAATTAAAATTTGCGACAGAAAAAAATTAATTTTTGAATAATTTACTATAGAAAAGACAATCCCTGGCGTAATTAAAATTTGCGACAGAAAAAAATTAATTTTTGCAACATTTACTATAGAAAAGGCAATCTCTGGCGTAATTAAAATTTGCGACAGTAAAACATTAGTTTTTGCAAAATTTTCTATAGAAAAGGCAATCCCTGGCGTAATTAAAATTTGCGACACTAAACAATTATTTTTTGAATAATTACTATAGAAAAGGCAATTCCTGGCGTAATTAAAATTTGAGACAGTAAAAAATGAATTTTTGAATAATTTACTATGGAAAAGGCAATCCCTGGCGTAATTATAATTTGCGACAGTAAAAAATTATTTTTTGAATAATTTACTATAAAAAAGGCAATCCCTGGCGTAATTAAAATTTGAGACAGTAAAAAATGAATTTTTGAATAATTTACTATGGAAAAGGCAATCCCTGGCGTAATTAAAATTTGTGACAGAAAAAATTATTTTTTTACAAAATTTACTATAGAAAAGGCAATCCCTGGCGTAATTATAATTTTCGACAGTAAAAAATGAATTTTTGAATAATTTACTATAGAAAAGGCAATCCCTGGCGTAATTAAAAATTGCGACAGTATAAAATTAATTTTTGAATAATTTACTGTAGGAAAGGCAATCCCTGGCGTAATTAAAATTTGCGACACTAAACAATTATTTTTTGCAACATTTACTTTAGAAAAGGCAATCCCTGCCGTAATTAAAATTTGAGACAGTAAAAAATGAATTTTTGAATAATTTACTATAGAAAAGGCAATCCCTGGCGTAATTAAAATTTGCGACAGAAAAAAATTAATTTTTGCAACATTTACTATAGAAAAGGCAATCCCTGGCGTAATTAAAATTTGAGACAGTAAAAAATGAATTTTTGAATAATTTACTATAGAAAAGGTAATCCCTGGCGTAATTAAAATTTGAGACAGAAAAAAATGAGTTTTTGAATAATTTACTATAGAAAAGGCAATCCCTGGCGTAATTAAAATTTGCGATAGTATAAAATTATTTTTTGAATAATTTACTATAGAAAAGGCAATCGCTGGCGTAATTATAATTTGCGACAGTCAAAAAATATTTTTTGAATAATTTAATATCGAAAATGCAATCCCTGGCGTAATTAAAATTTGAGACAGTAAAAAATGAATTTTTGAATAATTTTCTATAGAAAAGGCAATCCCTGGCGTAATTAAAATTTGAGACAGTAAAAAATGAATTTTTGATTAATTTACTATAGAAAAGGCAATCCCTGGAGTAATTATAATTTGCGACAGTAAAAAATTATTTTTTGAATAATTTACTATAGAAAAGGCAATCCCTGGCTTAATTAAAATTTGAGACAGTAAAAAATGAATTTTTGAATAATTTACTATAGAAAAGGCAACCCCTGGCGTAATTAAAATTTGCGACAGTATAAAATAATTTTTTGCAAAATTTACTATAGAAAAGGCAATCCCTGGCGTAATTAAAATTTGCGACAGTAAAAAATTATTTTTTGAATAATTTACTACAGAAAAGGCAATCCCTGGCGTAATTAAAATTTGCGACAGTAAAAAATTATTTTTTTAATAATTTACTATAGAAAAGGCAATCCCTGGCGTAATTAAAATTTGAGACAGTAAAAAATGAATTTTTGAATAATTTACTATGGAAAAGGCAATCCCTGGCGTAATTATAATTTGCGACAGTAAAAAATTATTTTTTGAATAATTTACTATAGAAAAGGCAATCCCTGGCGTAATTAAAATTTGTGACAGAAAAAATTATTTTTTGCAAAATTTACTATAGAAAAGGCAATCCCTAGCGTAATTATAATTTGCGACAGTAAAAAATGAATTTTTGAATAATTTACTATAGAAAAGGCAATCCCTGGCGTAATTAAAATTTGCGACAGTATAAAATTAATTTTTGAAAAATTTACTATAGAAAAGGCAATCCCTGGCGTAATTAAAATTTGAGACAGAAAAAAATGAGTTTTTGAATAATTTACTATAGAAAAGGCAATCCCTGGCGTAATTAAAATTTGCGACAGTATAAAATTATTTTTTGAATAATTTACTATAGAAAAGGCAATCCCTGGCGTAATTATAATTTGCGACAGTAAAAAAATATTTTTTGAATAATTTACTATAGAAAAGGCAATCCCTGGCGTAATTAAAATTTGAGACAGTAAAAAATGAATATTTGAATAATTTACTATAGAAAAGGCAATCCCTGGCGTAATTAAAATTTGCGACAGAAAAAATTATTTTTTGAATAATTTACTATAGAAAAGGCAATCCCTGGCGTAATTAAAATTTGAGACAGTAAAAAATGAATTTTTGAATAATTTACTATAGAAAAGGCAATCCCTGGCGTAATTAAAATTTGCGACAGAAAAAAATTAATTTTTGAATAATTTACTATAAAAAAGGCAATCCCTGGCGTAATTAAAATTTGCGACAGAAAAAAATTAATTTTTGCAACATTTACTATAGAAAAGGCAATCCCTGGCGTAATTAAAATTTGCGACAGTAAAAAATTAGTTTTTGCAAAATTTACTATAGAAAAGGCAATCCCTGGCGTAATTAATATTTGCGACACTAAACAATTATTTTTTGAATAATTTACTATAGAAAAGGCAATCCCTGGCGTAATTAAAATTTGAGACAGAAAAAAATGAGTTTTTGAATAATTTACTATAGAAAAGGCAATCCCTGGCGTAATTAAAATTTGCGACAGTATAAAATTATTTTTTGAATAATTTACTATAGAAAAGGCAATCCCTGGCGTAATTAAAAATTGCGACACTAAACAATTATTTTTTGCAAAATTTACTATAGAAAAGGCAATCCCTGGCGTAATTAAAATTTGAGGCAGAAAAAAATGAATTTTTGAATAATTTACTATAGAAAAGGCAATCCCTGGCGTAATTAAAATTTGAGACAGTAAAAAATTATTTTTTGAATAATTTACTATAGAAAAGGCAATCCCTGGCGTAATTAAAATTTGCGACAGAAAAAAATTAATTTTTGAATAATTTACTATAGAAAAGGCAATCCCTGGCGTAATTAAAATTTGAGACAGTAAAAAATGAATTTTTGAATAATTTACTATAGAAAAGGCAATCCCTGGCGTAATTAAAATTTGAGACAGTAAAAAATGAATTTTTGAATAATTTACTATAGAAAAGGCAATCCCTGGCGTAATTAAAATTTGCGACAGAAAAAAATTATTTTTGCAAAATTTACTATAGAAAAGGCAATCCCTGGCGTAATTAAAATTTGCGACAGTATAAAATTATTTTTTGAATAATTTACTATAGAAAAGGCAATCCCTGGCGTAATTAAAATTTGAGACAGTAAAAAATGAATTTTTGAATAATTTACTATAGAAAAGGCAATCCCTGGCGTAATTAAAATTTGCGACAGAAAAAAATTAATTTTTGAATAATTTACTATAGAAAAGGCAATCCCTGGCGTAATTAAAATTTGCGACAGTATAAAATTATTTTTTGCAAAATTTACTATAGAAAAGGCAATCCCTGGCGTAATTAAAATTTGCGACAGTATAAAATTATTTTTTGAATAATTTACTATAGAAAAGGCAATCCCTGGCGTAATTAAAATTTGCGACACTAAACAATTATTTTTTGCAAAATTTACTATAGAAAAGGCAATCCCTGGCGTAATTAAAATTTGAGACAGTAAAAAATGAATTTTTGAATAATTTACTATAGAAAAGGCAATCCCTGGCGTAATTAAAATTTGAGACAGTAAAAAATGAATTTTTGAATAATTTACTATAGAAAAGGCAATCCCTGGCGTAATTAAAATTTGCGACAGAAAAAAATTATTTTTGCAAAATTTACTATAGAAAAGGCAATCCCTGGCGTAATTAAAATTTGCGACAGTAAAAAATTATTTTTTGAATAATTTACTATAGAAAAGGCAATCCCTGGCGTAATTAAAATTTGCGACAGTATAAAATTATTTTTTGAATAATTTACTTTAGAAAAGGCAATCCCTGGCGTAATTAAAATTTGCGACACTAAACAATTATTTTTTGCAAAATTTACTATAGAAAAGGCAATCCCTGGCGTAATTAAAATTTGAGACAGAAAAAAATGAGTTTTTGAATAATTTACTATAGAAAAGGCAATCCCTGGCGTAATTAAAATTTGCGACAGTATAAAATTATTTTTTGAATAATTTACTATAGAAAAGGCAATCCCTGGCGTAATTATAATTTGCGACAGTAAAAAAATATTTTTTGAATAATTTACTATAGAAAAGGCAATCCCTGGCGTAATTAAAATTTGAGACAGTAAAAAATGAATTTTTGAATAATTTACTATAGAAAAGGCAATCCCTGGCGTAATTAAAATTTGCGACACTAAACAATTATTTTTTGCAAAATTTACTATAGAAAAGGCAATCTCTGGCGTAATTAAAATTTGAGACAGTAAAAAATGAATTTTTGAATAATTTACTATAGAAAAGGCAATCCCTGGCGTAATTAAAATTTGAGACAGTAAAAAATGAATTTTTGAATAATTTACTATAGAAAAGGCAATCCCTGGCGTAATTAAAATTTGCGACAGAAAAAAATTATTTTTGCAAAATTTACTATAGAAAAGGCAATCCCTGGCGTAATTAAAATTTGCGACAGTATAAAATTATTTTTTGAATAATTTACTATAGAAAAGGCAATCCCTGGCGTAATTAAAATTTGAGACAGTAAAAAATGAATTTTTGAAAAATTTACTATAGAAAAGGCAATCCCTGGCGTAATTAAAATTTGCGACAGTAAAAAATTATTTTTTGAATAATTTACTATAGAAAAGGCAATCCCTGGCGTAATTAAAATTTGAGACAGTAAAAAATGAATTTTTGAATAATTTACTATAGAAAAGGCAATCCCTGGCGTAATTAAAATTTGCGACAGAAAAAAATTAATTTTTGAATAATTTACTATAGAAAAGGCAATCCCTGGCGTAATTAAAATTTGCGACAGTATAAAATTATTTTTTGCAAAATTTACTATAGAAAAGGCAATCCCTGGCGTAGTTAAAATTTGCGACAGTAAAAAATTATTTTTTGAATAATTTACTATAGAAAAGGCAATCCCTGGCGTAATTAAAATTTGCGACAGTATAAAATTAATTTTTGAATAATTTACTATAGAAAAGGCAATCCCTGGCGTAATTAAAATTTGCGACAGAAAAAAATTAATTTTTGAATAATTTACTATAGAAAAGGCAATCCCTGGCGTAATTAAAATTTGAGACAGTAAAAATGAATTTTTGAATAATTTACTATAGAAAAGGCAATCCCTGGCGTAATTAAAATTTGAGACAGTAAAAAATGAATTTTTGAATAATTTACTATAGAAAAGGCAATCCCTGGCGTAATTAAAATTTGAGACAGTAAAAAATGAATTTTTGAATAATTTACTATAGAAAAGGCAATCCCTAGCGTAATTAAAATTTGCGACAGAAAAAAATTATTTTTGCAAAATTTACTATAGAAAAGGCAATCCCTGGCGTAATTAAAATTTGAGACAGTATAAAATTATTTTTTGAATAATTTACTATAGAAAAGGCAATCCCTGGCGTAATTAAAATTTGAGACAGTAAAAAATGAATTTTTGAAAAATTTACTATAGAAAAGGCAATCCCTGGCGTAATTAAAATTTGCGACAGTAAAAAATTATTTTTTGAATAATTTACTATAGAAAAGGCAATCCCTGGCGTAATTAAAATTTGCGACAGTATAAAATTATTTTTTGCAAAATTTACTATAGAAAAGGCAATCCCTGGCGTAATTAAAATTTGCGACAGTAAAAAATTATTTTTTGAATAATTTACTATAGAAAAGGCAATCCCTGGCGTAATTAAAATTTGCGACAGTATAAAATTATTTTTTGAATAATTTACTATAGAAAAGGCAATCCCTGGCGTAATTAAAATTTGCGACACTAAACAATTATTTTTTGCAAAATTTACTATAGAAAAGGCAATCCCTGTCGTAATTAAAATTTGAGACAGAAAAAAATGAGTTTTTGAATAATTTACTATAGAAAAGGCAATCCCTGGCGTAATTAAAATTTGCGACAGTATAAAATTATTTTTTGAATAATTTACTATAGAAAAGGCAATCCCTGGCGTAATTATAATTTGCGACAGTAAAAAAATATTTTTTGAATAATTTACTATAGAAAAGGCAATCCCTGGCGTAATTAAAATTTGAGACAGTAAAAAATGAATTTTTGAATAATTTACTATAGAAAAGGCAATCCCTGGCGTAATTAAAATTTGCGACAGAAAAAAATTATTTTTTGAATAATTTACTATAGAAAAGGCAATCCCTGGCGTAATTAAAATTTGAGACAGTAAAAAATGAATTTTTGAATAATTTACTATAGAAAAGGCAATCCCTGGCGTAATTAAAATTTGCGACAGAAAAAAATTAATTTTTGAATAATTTACTATAGAAAAGGCAATCCCTGGCGTAATTAAAATTTGCAACAGAAAAAAATTAATTTTTGCAACATTTACTATAGAAAAGGCAATCCCTGGCGTAATTAAAATTTGCGACAGTAAAAAATTAGTTTTTGCAAAATTTACTATAGAAAAGGCAATCCCTGGCGTAATTAATATTTGCGACACTAAACAATTATTTTTTGAATAGTTTACTATAGAAAAGGCAATCCCTGGCGTAATTAAAATTTGCGACAGAAAAAAATTAATTTTTGAATAATTTACTATAGAAAAGGCAATCCCTGGCGTAATTAAAATTTGAGACAGTAAAAAATGAATTTTTGAATAATTTACTATAGAAAAGGCAATCCCTGGCGTAATTAAAATTTGAGACAGTAAAAAATGAATTTTTGAATAATTTACTATAGAAAAGGCAATCCCTGGCGTAATTAAAATTTGAGACAGTAAAAAATGAATTTTTGAATAATTTACTATAGAAAAGGCAATCCCTGGCGTAATTAAAATTTGCGACAGTAAACAATTATTTTTTGAATAATTTACTATAGAAAAGGCAATCCCTGGCGTAATTAAAATTTGAGACAGTAAAAAATGAATTTTTGAATAATTTACTATAGAAAAGGCAATCCCTGGCGTAATTAAAATTTGCGACAGTAAAAAATGAATTTTTGAATAATTTACTATAGAAAAGGCAATCCCTGGCGTAATTAAAATTTGCGACAGTATAAAATTATTTTTTGAATAATTTACTATAGAAAAGGCAATCCCTGGCGTAATTATAATTTGCGACAGTATAAAATTATTTTTTGAATAATTTACTATAGAAAAGGCAATCCCTGGCGTAATTATAATTTGCGACAGTAAAAAATTATTTTTTTATAATTTACTATAGAAAAGGCAATCCCTGGCGTAATTAACATTTGAGACAGTAAAAAATGAATTTTTGAATAATTTACTATAGAAAAGGCAATCCCTGGCGTATTTAAAATTTGAGACACTAAACAATTAGTTTTTGCAAAATTTACTATAGAAAAGGCAATCCCTGGCGTAATTAAAATTTGCGACAGTATAAAATTATTTTTTGAATAATTTACTATAGAAAAGGCAATCCCTGGCGTAATTATAATTTGCGACAGTATAAAATTATTTTTTGAATAATTTACTATAGAAAAGGCAATCCCTGGCGTAGTTATATTTTGCGACAGTATAAAATTATTTTTTGAATAATTTACTATAGAAAAGGCAATCCCTGGCGTAATTATAATTTGCGACAGTAAAAAATTATTTTTTTATAATTTACTATAGAAAAGGCAATCCCTGGCGTAATTAACATTTGAGACAGTAAAAAATGAATTTTTGAATAATTTACTATAGAAAAGGCAATCCCTGGCGTATTTAAAATTTGAGACACTAAACAATTAGTTTTTGCAAAATTTACTATAGAAAAGGCAATCCCTGGCGTAATTAAAATTTGCGACAGTATAAAATTATTTTTTGAATAATTTACTATAGAAAAGGCAATCCCTGGCGTAATTATAATTTGCGACAGTATAAAATTATTTTTTGCAAAATTTACGATAGAAAAGGCAATCCCTGGCGTAATTATAATTTGCGACAGTAAACAATTATTTTTTGAATAATTTACTATAGAAAAGGCAATCCCTGGCGTAATTAAAATTTGCGACAGTAAAAAATTATTTTTTGAATAATTTACTATAGAAAAGGCAATCCCTGGCGTAATTAAAATTTGCGACAGAAAAAAATTAATTTTTGAATAATTTACTATAGAAAAGGCAATCCCTGGCGTAATTAAAATTTGCGACAGTATAAAATTATTTTTTGAATAATTTACTATAGAAAAGGCAATCCCTGGCGTAATTAAAATTTGCGACAGTATAAAATTATTTTTTGCAAAATTTACTATAGAAAAGGCAATCCCTGGCGTAATTAAAATTTGCGACAGTAAAAAATGATTTTTTGAATAATTTACTATAGAAAAGGCAATCCCTGGCGTAATTAAAATTTGCGACAGTATAAAATTATTTTTTGAATAATTTACTATAGAAAAGGCAATCCCTGGCGTAATTAAAATTTGCGACACTAAACTATTATTTTTTGCAAAATTTACTATAGAAAAGGCAATCCCTGGCGTAGTTAAAATTTGCGACTGTAAAAAATTATTTTTTGAATAATTTACTATAGAAAAGGCAATCCCTGGCGTATTTAAAATTTGCAACAGTAAAAAATTATTTTTTGCAAAATTTACTATAGAAAAGGCAATCCCTGGGGTAATTAAAATTTGCGACAGTATAAAATTATTTTTTGAATAATTTACTATAGAAAAGGCAATCCCTGGCGTATTTAAAATTTGCAACAGTAAAAAATTATTTTTTGAATAATTTACTATAGAAAAGGCAATTCCTGGCGTAATTATAATTTGCGACAGTATAAAATTATTTTTTGAATAATTTACTATAGAAAAGGCAATCCCTGGCGTAATTAAAATTTGAGACAGTAAAAAAATAAATTTTTGAATAATTTACTATAGAAAAGGCAATACCTGGCGTAATTAAAATTTGAGACAGTATAAAATTATTTTTTGAATAATTTACTATAGAAAAGGCAATTCCTGGCGTAATTAAAATTTGCGACACTAAACAATTATTTTTTGAATAATTTACTATAGAAAAGGCAATCCCTGGCGTAATTATAATTTGCGACAGTAAAAAATGAATTTTTGAATAATTTACTATAGAAAAGGCAATCCCTGGCGTAATTAAAATTTGAGACAGTAAAAAATGAATTTTTTGAATAATTTACTATAGAAAAGGCAATCCCTGGCGTAATTAAAATTTGAGACAGTAAAAAATTATTTTTTGAATAATTTACTATAGAAAAGGCAATCCCTGGCGTAATTAAAATTTGCGACACTAAACAATTATTTTTTGCAAAATTTACTATAGAAAAGGCAATCCCTGGCGTAATTAAAATTTGAGACAGTAAAAAATGAATTTTTGAATAATTTACTATAGAAAAGGCAATCCCTGGCGTAATTAAAATTTGAGACAGTAAAAAATTATTTTTTGAATAATTTACTATAGAAAAGGCAATCCCTGGCGTAATTAAAATTTGCGACAGTGAAAAATTATTTTTTGAATAATTTACTATAGAAAAGGCAATCCCTGGCGTAATTAAAATTTGAGACAGTAAAAAATGAATTTTTGAATAATTTACTATAGAAAAGGCAATCCCTGGCGTAATTAAAATTTGCGACACTAAACAATTATTTTTTGCAAAATTTACTATACAAAAGGCAATCCCTGGCGTAATTAAAATTTGCGACAGTAAAAAATGAATTTTTGAATAATTTTACTATAGAAAAGGCAATCCCTGGCGTAATTAAAATTTGCAACAGTAAAAAATGAATTTTTGAATAATTTACTATAGAAAAGGCAATCCCTGGCGTAATTAAAATTTGAGACAGTAAAAAATTATTTTTTGAATAATTTACTATAGAAAATGCAATCCCTGGCGTAGTTATAATTTGAGACAGTATAAAATGAATTTTTGAATAATTTACTATAGAAAAGGCAATCCCTGGCGTAATTAAAATTTGCGACACTAAACAATTATTTTTTGCAAAATTTACTATACAAAAGGCAATCCCTGGCGTAATTAAAATTTGAGACAGCAAAAAATGAATTTTTGAATAATTTACTATACAAAAGGCAATCCCTGGCGTAATTAAAATTTGCAACAGTAAAAAATGAATTTTTGAATAATTTACTATAGAAAAGGCAATCCCTGGCGTAATTAAAATTTGAGACAGTAAAAAATTATTTTTTGAATAATTTACTATAGAAAATGCAATCCCTGGCGTAGTTATAATTTGAGACAGTATAAAATGAATTTTTGAATAATTTACTATAGAAAAGGGCAATCCCTGGCGTAATTAAAATTTGCGACACTAAACAATTATTTTTTGCAAAATTTACTATACAAAAGGCAATCCCTGGCGTAATTAAAATTTGAGACAGCAGCAAAAATGAATTTTTGAATAATTTACTATACAAAAGGCAATCCCTGGCGTATTTAAAATTTGCGACAGTAAAAAATTATTTTTTGAATAATTTACTATAGAAAAGGCAATCCCTGGCGTATTTAAAATTTGAGACAGTAAAAAATTATTTTTTGAATAATTTACTATAGAAAAGGGCAATCCCATGGCGTAATTATAATTTGCGACAATATAAAATTATTTTTTGAATAATTTAGTATAGAAAAAGCAATCCCTGGCGTAATTAAAATTTGCGACAGAAAAAAATTATTTTTTGCAAAATTTACTATAGAAAAGGCAATCCCTGGCGTAATTAAAATTTGCGACACTAAACAATTATTTTTTGCAAAATTTACTATAGAAAAGGCAATCCCTGGCGTAATTAAAATTTGAGACAGTAAAAAATTATTTTTTTGAATAATTTACTATAGAAAAGGCCAATCCCCTGGCGTATTTAAAATTTGCGGACAGTAAAAAATTATTTTTTGCAAAATTTACTATAGAAAAGGCAATCCCTGGCGTAATTAAACATTTGAGGACAGTAAAAAAATTATTTTTTGAATAATTTACTATAGAAAAAGGCAATCCCTGGCGTAATTAAAATTTGCGACAGTAAAAAAATTAGTTTTTGCAAAAATTACTATAGAAAAGGCACTCCCTGCGAACTTTGCGACATTAAAATTGCGACAGTACATGAATTTTTGAATAATTTACCTATAGAAAAGGCAATCCCTGGCGTAATTAAAATTTGCGACACTAAACAATTGTTTTTTGCAAAATTAAATATAGAAAGAGGCAATCCCTGGCGTAATTAAAATTTGAGACAGTAAAAAATTATTTTTTGAATAATTTACTATAGAAAAGGCAATCCCTGGCGTAATTAAAATTTGCGACACTGAACAATTATTTTTTGCAAAATTTACAATAGAAAAGGCAATCCCTGGCGAAATTATAATTTGCTGACAGAAAAAAATTAATTTTTGAATAATTTACTATAGAAAAGGCAATCCCTGGCGTATTTAAAATTTGCGACAGTAAAAAATTATTTTTTGAATAATTTTCTATAGAAAAGGCAATCCCTGCCGTAATTAAAATTTGCGACAGTAAAAAATGAATTTTTGAATAATTTACTATAGAAAAGGCAATCCCTGGCTTAATTAAAATTTGAGACACTAAACAATTATTTTTTGAATAATTTACTATAGAAAAGGCAATCCCTGGCGTAATTAAAATTTGAGACAGTAAAAAATGAATTTTTGAATAATTTACTATAGAAAAGGCAATCGCTGGCGTAATTAAAATTTGCGACACTAAACAATTATTTTTTGGAAAAATTTACTATAGAAAAGGCAATCCCTGGCGTAATTAAAATTTCAGACATTAAAAAATGAATTTTTGAATAATATTACTATACAAAAGGCAATCCCTGGCGTATTTAAAATTTGCGACAGTAAAAAATTCTTTTTTGAATAATTTACTATAAAAAGGCAATCCCTGGCGTATTTAAAATTTGAGACAGTAAAAAATTATTTTTTGAGTGATTTACTATAGAAAAGGCAATTCCTGGCGTAATTATAATTTGCGGACAGTATAAAATTATTTTTTGAATAATTTACTATAGAAAAGGCAATCCCTGGCGTAATTAAAATTTGCGACAGAAAAAAATTATTTTTTGAATAATTTACTATAGAAAAGGCAATCCCTGGCGTAATGAAAATTTGCGACACTAAACAATTATTTTTTGAATAATTTTACTATAGAAAAGGCAATCCCTGGCGTAAATAAAATTTGTGACTGAAAAAATTATTTTTTTGAATAATTTTCTATAGAAAAAGGCAATCCCTGCCGTAATTAAAATTTGCGACAGTAAAAAATGAATTTTTGAATAATTTACTATAGAAAAGGCAAATCCCTGGCGTAATTAAAATTTACGACACTAAACAATTATTTTTTGCAAAATTTACTATACAAAAGGCAATCCCTGGCGTAATTAAAATTTGCGACACTAAACAATTATTTTTTGCAAAATTTACTATAGAAAAGGCAATCCCTGGCGTAATTAAAATTTGAGACAGTAAAAAATTATTTTTTGAATAATTTACTATAGAAAAGGCAATCCCTGGCGTATTTAAAATTTGCGACAGTATAAAATTATTTTTTGCAAAATTTACTATAGAAAAGGCAATCCCTGGCGTAATTAAAATTTGAGACAGTAAAAAATTATTTTTTGAATAATTTACTATACAAAAGGCAATCCCTGGCGTAATTATAATTTGCGACAGTAAAATATGAATTTTTGAATAATTTACTATAGAAAAGGCAATCCCTGGCGTAATTATAATTTGCGACAGTATAAAATTATTTTTTGCAAAATTTACTATAGAAAAAGGCAATCCCTGGCGTGATTAAAAATTTGAGACAGTAAAAAATGAATTTTTGAATAATTTACTATAGAAAATGCAATACCTGGCGTAATTATAATTTGCGACAGTAAAAAATGAATTTTTGAATAATTTACTATAGAAAAGGCAATCCTGATGGCGTAATTAAATTTGCGACACTAAACAATTATTTTTTGCAAAATTTACTATAGAAAAGGCAATCCCTGGCGTAATTATAATTTGCGACAGTAAAAAATGAATTTTTGAATAATTTACTATAGAAAAGGCAATCCCTGGCGTAATTATAATTTGCGACAGTAAAAAAATTATTTTTTGCAAAATTTACTATAGAAAAGGCAATCCCTGGCGTAATTAAATTTTGCGACAGTATAAAATTATTTTTTGAATAATTTACTGTAGAAAAGGCAATCCCTGGCGTATTTAAAATTTGCAACAGTAAAAAATTATTTTTTGAATAATTTACTATAGAAAAAGGCAATTCCTGGCGTAATTATAATTTGCGACAGTATAAAATTATTTTTTGAATAATTTACTATAGAAAAGGCAATCCCTGGCGTAATTAAAATTTGAGACAGTAAAAAATAAATTTTTGAATAATTTACTATAGAAAAGACAATACCTGGCGTAATTAAAATTTGAGACAGTATAAAATTATTTTTTGAATAATTTACTATAGAAAAGGCAATTCCTGGCGTAATTAAAAATTGCGACACTAAACAATTATTTTTTTGAATAATTTACTATAGAAAAGGCAATCCCTGCGTAATTATAATTTGCGACAGTATAAAATTATTTTTTGCAAAATTTACGATAGAAAAGGCAATCCCTGGCGTAATTATAATTTGCGACAGTAAACAATTATTTTTTTGAATAATTTACTATAGAAAAG
>CAWVNZ010001413.1:0-78948 GCA_963930735.1 Dioctria linearis
TTGAAAAATTTACTGTAGAAAAGGCAATCCCTGGCGTAATTAAAATTTGCGAAAGTAGAAAATTATTTTTTGAATAATTTACTATAGAAAAGGCAATCCCTGGCGCACTTAAAATTTGCGACAATATAAAATTATTTTTTGCAAAATTTACTATAGAAAAGGTAATCCCTGGCGCAATTACAATTTGCGACAGTAAAAAATTATTTTTTTGCAAAATTTACTATAGAAAAGGCAATCCCTGGCGTATTTAAAATTTGCGACAGTATAAAATGAATTTTTGAATAATTTACTATAGAAAAGGCAATCCCTGGCGTAATTAAAATTTGCGACAGTAGAAAATTATTTTTTGAATAATTTACTATAGAAAAGGCAATCCCTGGCGTAATTAAAATTTGCGACAGTAGAAAATTATTTTTTGAATAATTTACTATAGAAAAGGCAATCCCTGGCGCAATTAAAATTTGCGACAGTAAAAAATTATTTTTTGCAAAATTTACTGTAGAAAAGGCAATCCCTGGCGCAATTAAAACTTGCGATAGTAAAAAAATTTTTTTTGAATAATTTACTATAGAAAAGGCAATCCCCGGCGTATTTAAAATTTGCGACAGTATAAAATTAATTTTTGAAAAATTTACTGTAGAAAAGGCAATCCCTGGCGTAATTAAAATTTGCGAAAGTAGAAAATTATTTTTTGAATAATTTACTATAGAAAAGGCAATCCCTGGCGCACTTAAAATTTGCGACAGTAAAAAATTATTTTTTGAATAATTTACTATAGAAAAGGCAATCCCTGGCGTAATTAAAATTTGCGACAGTAAAAAATTATTTTTTGAAAAATTTACTATAGCAAAGGCAATCCCTGGCGTATTTAAAATTTGCGACAGTAGAAAATTATTTTTTGAATAATTTACTATAGAAAAGGCAATCCCTGGCGCACTTAAAATTTGCGACAGTAAAAAATTAATTTGTGAGAAAATTACTATAGAAAAGGCAATCCCTGGGATATTTAAAATTTGCGACAGTAGAAAATTATTTTTTGCAAAATTTACTATAGAAAAGGCAACCCCTGGCGTAATTAAAATTTGCGACAGTAAAAAATTAGTTTTTGAAAAATTTTCTGTAGAAAAGGCAATCCCTGGCGCAATTAAAATTTGCGACAGTAAAAAATTATTTTTTGAAAAATTTACTATAGAAAAGGCAATCCCTGGCGTATTTAAAATTTGCGACAGTAAAAAATTATTTTTCGAAAAATTTACTATAGCAAAGGCAATCCCTGGCGTATTTAAAATTTGCGACAGTATAAAATTAATTTTTGAAAAATTTACTGTAGAAAAGGCAATCCCTGGCGCAATTAAAATTTGCGACAGTAAAAAATTATTTTTTGCAAAATTTACTACAGAAAAGGTAATCCCTGGCGCAATTACAATTTGCGACAGTAAAAAATTATTTTTTTGCAAAATTTACTATAGAAAAGGCAATCCCTGGCGTATTTAAAATTTGCGACAGTATAAAATTAATTTTTGAATAATTTACTATAGAAAAGGCAATCCCTGGCGTAATTAAAATTTGCGACAGTAGAAAATTATTTTTTGAATAATTTACTATAGAAAAGGCAATCCCTGGCGTAGTTAAAATTTGCGACAGTAGAAAATTATTTTTTGAATAATTTACTATAGAAAAGGCAATCCCTGGCGCAATTAAAATTTGCGACAGTAAAAAATTATTTTTTGCAAAATTTACTGTAGAAAAGGCAATCCCTGGCGCAATTAAAACTTGCGATAGTAAAAAATTATTTTTTGAATAATTTACTATAGAAAAGGCAATCCCTGGCGTATTTAAAATTTCCGACAGTAAAAAATTAATATTTTGAAAAATTTACTGTAGAAAAGGCAATCCCTGGCGCAATTACAATTTGCGACAATAAAAAATAATTTTTTGAATAATTTACTATAGAAAAGGCAATCCCTGGCGCACTTAAAATTTGCGACAGTATAAAATTATTTTTTGAATAATTTACTATAGAAAAGGGAATCCCTGGCGTAATTAAAATTTGCGACAGTATAAAATTATTTTTTGAATAATTTACTATAGAAAAGGCAATCCCTGGCGTAATTAAAATTTGCGACAGTAGAAAATTATTTTTTGAATAATTTACTATAGAAAAGGCAATCCCTGGCGTATTTAAAATTTGCGACAGTAAAAAATTAATTTGTGAAAAATTTACCTGGCGAAATTGAAATTTGCGACAGTAAAAAATTATTTTTTGAATAATTTACTATAGAAAAGGCAATCCCTGGCGCACTTAAAATTTGCGACAGTAAAAAATTATTTTTTGAATAATTTACTATAGAAGAGGCAGTCCCTGGCGTAATTAAAATTTGCGACAGTAGAAAATTATTTTTTGGATAATTTACTATAGTAAAGGCAATCCCTGGCGCACTTAAAATTTGCGACAATATAAAATTATTTTTTGAATAATTTACTATAGAAAAGGCAATCCCTGGCGTAATTAAAATTTGCGACAGTATAAAATTATTTTTTGAATAATTTACTATAGAAAAGGCAATCCCTGGCGTAATTAAAATTTGCGACAGTAAAAAATTAGTTTTTGAAAAATTTACTGTAGAAAAGGCAATCCCTGGCGCAATTAAAATTTGCGAGAGTAAAAAATTATTTTTTGCAAAATTTACTATAGAAAAGGTAATCCCTGGCGCAATTACAATTTGCGACAGTAAAAAATTATTTTTTTGCAAAATTTACTATAGAAAAGGCAATCCCTGGCGTATTTAAAATTTGCGACAGTATAAAATGAATTTTTGAATAATTTACTATAGAAAAGGCAATCCCTGGCGTAATTAAAATTTGCGACAGTAGAAAATTATTTTTTGAATAATTTACTATAGAAAAGGCAATCCCTGGCGTAATTAAAATTTGCGACAGTAGAAAATTATTTTTTGAATAATTTACTATAGAAAAGGCAATCCCCGGCGTATTTAAAATTTGCGACAGTATAAAATTAATTTTTGAAAAATTTACTGTAGAAAAGGCAATCCCTGGCGTAATTAAAATTTGCGAAAGTAGAAAATTATTTTTTGAATAATTTACTATAGAAAAGGCAATCCCTGGCGCACTTAAAATTTGCGACAATATAAAATTATTTTTTGCAAAATTTACTATAGAAAAGGTAATCCCTGGCGCAATTACAATTTGCGACAGTAAAAAATTATTTTTTTGCAAAATTTACTATAGAAAAGGCAATCCCTGGCGTATTTAAAATTTGCGACAGTATAAAATGAATTTTTGAATAATTTACTATAGAAAAGGCAATCCCTGGCGTAATTAAAATTTGCGACAGTAGAAAATTATTTTTTGAATAATTTACTATAGAAAAGGCAATCCCTGGCGTAATTAAAATTTGCGACAGTAGAAAATTATTTTTTGAATAATTTACTATAGAAAAGGCAATCCCTGGCGCAATTAAAATTTGCGACAGTAAAAAATTATTTTTTGCAAAATTTTTTGTAGAAAAGGCAATCCCTGGCGCAATTAAAACTTGCGATAGTAAAAAAATTTTTTTTGAATAATTTACTATAGAAAAGGCAATCCCCGGCGTATTTAAAATTTGCGACAGTATAAAATTAATTTTTGAAAAATTTACTGTAGAAAAGGCAATCCCTGGCGTAATTAAAATTTGCGAAAGTAGAAAATTATTTTTTGAATAATTTACTATAGAAAAGGCAATCCCTGGCGCACTTAAAATTTGCGACAGTAAAAAATTATTTTTTGAATAATTTACTATAGAAAAGGCAATCCCTGGCGTAATTAAAATTTGCGACAGTAAAAAATTATTTTTTGAAAAATTTACTATAGCAAAGGCAATCCCTGGCGTATTTAAAATTTGCGACAGTAGAAAATTATTTTTTGAATAATTTACTATAGAAAAGGCAATCCCTGGCGCACTTAAAATTTGCGACAGTAAAAAATTAATTTGTGAGAAAATTACTATAGAAAAGGCAATCCCTGGGATATTTAAAATTTGCGACAGTAGAAAATTATTTTTTGCAAAATTTACTATAGAAAAGGCAACCCCTGGCGTAATTAAAATTTGCGACAGTAAAAAATTAGTTTTTGAAAAATTTTCTGTAGAAAAGGCAATCCCTGGCGCAATTAAAATTTGCGACAGTAAAAAATTATTTTTTGAAAAATTTACTATAGAAAAGGCAATCCCTGGCGTATTTAAAATTTGCGACAGTAAAAAATTATTTTTCGAAAAATTTACTATAGCAAAGGCAATCCCTGGCGTATTTAAAATTTGCGACAGTATAAAATTAATTTTTGAAAAATTTACTGTAGAAAAGGCAATCCCTGGCGCAATTAAAATTTGCGACAGTAAAAAATTATTTTTTGCAAAATTTACTACAGAAAAGGTAATCCCTGGCGCAATTACAATTTGCGACAGTAAAAAATTATTTTTTTGCAAAATTTACTATAGAAAAGGCAATCCCTGGCGTATTTAAAATTTGCGACAGTATAAAATTAATTTTTGAATAATTTACTATAGAAAAGGCAATCCCTGGCGTAATTAAAATTTGCGACAGTAGAAAATTATTTTTTGAATAATTTACTATAGAAAAGGCAATCCCTGGCGTAGTTAAAATTTGCGACAGTAGAAAATTATTTTTTGAATAATTTACTATAGAAAAGGCAATCCCTGGCGCAATTAAAATTTGCGACAGTAAAAAATTATTTTTTGCAAAATTTACTGTAGAAAAGGCAATCCCTGGCGCAATTAAAACTTGCGATAGTAAAAAATTATTTTTTGAATAATTTACTATAGAAAAGGCAATCCCTGGCGTATTTAAAATTTCCGACAGTAAAAAATTAATATTTTGAAAAATTTACTGTAGAAAAGGCAATCCCTGGCGCAATTACAATTTGCGACAATAAAAAATAATTTTTTGAATAATTTACTATAGAAAAGGCAATCCCTGGCGCACTTAAAATTTGCGACAGTATAAAATTATTTTTTGAATAATTTACTATAGAAAAGGGAATCCCTGGCGTAATTAAAATTTGCGACAGTATAAAATTATTTTTTGAATAATTTACTATAGAAAAGGCAATCCCTGGCGTAATTAAAATTTGCGACAGTAGAAAATTATTTTTTGAATAATTTACTATAGAAAAGGCAATCCCTGGCGTATTTAAAATTTGCGACAGTAAAAAATTAATTTGTGAAAAATTTACCTGGCGAAATTGAAATTTGCGAGAGTAAAATATTATTTTTTGAATAATTAACTATAGAAAAGGCAATCCCTGGCGCATTTAAAATTTGCGACAGTAAAAAATTATTTTTTGAATAATTTACTATAGAAGAGGCAGTCCCTGGCGTAATTAAAATTTGCGACAGTAGAAAATTATTTTTTGGATAATTTACTATAGTAAAGGCAATCCCTGGCGCACTTAAAATTTGCGACAATATAAAATTATTTTTTGAATAATTTACTATAGAAAAGGCAATCCCTGGCGTAATTAAAATTTGCGACAGTATAAAATTATTTTTTGAATAATTTACTATAGAAAAGGCAATCCCTGGCGTAATTAAAATTTGCGACAGTAAAAAATTAGTTTTTGAAAAATTTACTGTAGAAAAGGCCATCCCTGGCGCAATTAAAATTTGCGAGAGTAAAAAATTATTTTTTGCAAAATTTACTATAGAAAAGGTAATCCCTGGCGCAATTACAATTTGCGACAGTAAAAAATTATTTTTTTGCAAAATTTACTATAGAAAAGGCAATCCCTGGCGTATTTAAAATTTGCGACAGTATAAAATGAATTTTTGAATAATTTACTATAGAAAAGGCAATCCCTGGCGTAATTAAAATTTGCGACAGTAGAAAATTATTTTTTGAATAATTTACTATAGAAAAGGCAATCCCTGGCGTAATTAAAATTTGCGACAGTAGAAAATTATTTTTTGAATAATTTACTATAGAAAAGGCAATCCCTGGCGCAATTAAAATTTGCGACAGTAAAAAATTATTTTTTGCAAAATTTACTGTAGAAAAGGCAATCCCTGGCGCAATTAAAACTTGCGATAGTAAAAAATTTTTTTTTTAATAATTTACTATAGAAAAGGCAATCCCTGGCGTATTTAAAATTTCCGACAGTAGAAAATTATTTTTTGAATAATTTACTATAGAAAAGGCAATCCCTGGCGCACTTAAAATTTGCGACAGTAAAAAATTAATTTGTGAGAAAATTACTATAGAAAAGGCAATCCCTGGGATATTTAAAATTTGCGACAGTAGAAAATTATTTTTTGCAAAATTTACTATAGAAAAGGCAACCCCTGGCGTAATTAAAATTTGCGACAGTAAAAAATTAGTTTTTGAAAAATTTACTGTAGAAAAGGCAATCCCTGGCGCAATTAAAATTTGCGACAGTAAAAAATTATTTTTTGAAAAATTTACTATAGAAAAGGCAATCCCTGGCGTAATTAAAATTTGCGACAGTATAAAATTATTTTTTGAATAATTTACTATAGAAAAGGCAATCCCTGGCGTAATTAAAATTTGCGACAGTAGAAAATTATTTTTTGAATAATTTACTATTGAAAAGGCAATCCCTGGCGTATTTAAAATTTGCGACAGTAAAAAATTAATTTGTAAAAAATTTACATGGCGAAATTGAAATATGCGAGAGTAAAATATTATTTTTTGAATAATTTACTATAGAAAAGGCAATCCCTGGCGCACTTAAAATTTGCGACAGTAAAAAATTATTTTTTGAATAATTTACTATAGAAGAGGCAATACCTGGCGTAAGTAAAATTTGCGACAGTAGAAAATTATTTTTTGGATAATTTACTATAGAAAAGGCAATCCCTGGCGCACTTAAAATTTGCGACAATATAAAATTATTTTTTGAATAATTTACTATAGAAAAGGCAATCCCTGGCGTAATTAAAATTTGCGACAGTATAAAATTATTTTTTGAATAATTTACTATAGAAAAGGCAATCCCTGGCGTAATTAAAATTTGCGACAGTAAAAAATTAGTTTTTGAAAAATTTACTGTAGAAAAGGCAATCCCTGGCGCAATTAAAATTTGCGACAGTAAAAAATTATTTTTTGCAAAATTTACTATAGAAAAGGTAATCCCTGGCGCAATTACAATTTGCGACAGTAAAAAATTATTTTTTTGCAAAATTTACTATAGAAAAGGCAATCCCTGGCGTATTTAAAATTTGCGACAGTATAAAATGAATTTTTGAATAATTTACTATAGAAAAGGCAATCCCTGGCGTAATTAAAATTTGCGACAGTAGAAAATTATTTTTTGAATAATTTACTATAGAAAAGGCAATCCCTGGCGTAATTAAAATTTGCGACAGTAGAAAATTATTTTTTGAATAATTTACTATAGAAAAGGCAATCCTTGGCGCAGTTAAAATTTGCGACAGTAAAAAATTATTTTTTGCAAAATTTACTGTAGAAAAGGCAATCCCTGGCGCAATTAAAACTTGCGATAGTAAAAAATTTTTTTTTGAATAATTTACTATAGAAAAGGCAATCCCTGGCGTATTTAAAATTTGCGACAGTATAAAATTAATTTTTGAAAAATTTACTGTAGAAAAGGCAATCCCTGGCGTAATTAAAATTTGCGAAAGTAGAAAATTATTTTTTGAATAATTTACTATAGAAAAGGCAATCCCTGGCGCACTTAAAATTTGCGACAGTAAAAAATTATTTTTTGAATAATTTACTATAGAAACGGCAATTCCTGGCGTAATTAAAATTTGCGACAGTAGAAAATTATTTTTTGAATAATTTACTATAGAAAAGACAATCCCTGGCGCACTTAAAATTTGCGACAGTAAAAAATTAATTTGTGAGAAAATTACTATAGAAAAGGCAATCCCTGGGATATTTAAAATTTGCGACAGTAGAAAATTATTTTTTGCAAAATTTACTATAGAAAAGGCAACCCCTGGCGTAATTAAAATTTGCGACAGTAAAAAATTAGTTTTTGAAAAATTTACTGTAGAAAAGGCAATCCCTGGCGCAATTAAAATTTGCGACAGTAAAAAATTATTTTTTGAAAAATTTACTATAGAAAAGGCAATCCCTGGCGTATTTAAAATTTGCGACAGTAAAAAATTATTTTTTGAAAAATTTACTATAGCAAAGGCAATCCCTGGCGTATTTAAAATTTGCGACAGTATAAAATTAATTTTTGAAAAATTTACTGTAGAAAAGGCAATCCCTGGCGCAATTAAAATTTGCGACAGTAAAAAATTATTTTTTGCAAAATTTACTACAGAAAAGGTAATCCCTGGCGCAATTACAATTTGCGACAGTAAAAAATTATTTTTTTGCAAAATTTACTATAGAAAAGGCAATCCCTGGCGTATTTAAAATTTGCGACAGTATAAAATTAATTTTTGAATAATTTACTATAGAAAAGGCAATACCTGGCGTAATTAAAATTTGCGGCAGTAGAAAATTATTTTTTGAATAATTTACTATAGAAAAGGCAATCCCTGGCGTAATTAAAATTTGCGACAGTAGAAAATTATTGTTTGAATAATTTACTATAGAAAAGGCAATCCCTGGCGCAATTAAAATTTGCGACAGTTAAAAATTATTTTTTGCAAAATTTACTGTAGAAAAGGCAGTCCCTGGCGCAATTATAACTTGCGATAGTAAAAAATTATTTTTTGAATAATTTACTATAGAAAAGGCAATCCCTGGCGTATTTAAAATTTCCGACAGTAAAAAATTAATATTTTGAAAAATTTACTGTAGAAAAGGCAATCCCTGGCGCAATTACAATTTGCGACAGTAAAAAATTATTTTTTGAATAATTTACTATAGAAAAGGCAATCCCTGGCGCACTTAAAATTTGCGACAGTATAAAATTATTTTTTGAATAATTTACTATAGAAAAGGCAATCCCTGGCGTAATTAAAATTTGCGACAGTATAAAATTATTTTTTGAATAATTTACTATAGAAAAGGCAATCCCTGGCGTAATTAAAATTTGCGACAGTAGAAAATTATTTTTTGAATAATTTACTATAGAAAAGGCAATCCCTGACGTATTTAAAATTTGCGACAGTAAAAAATTAATTTGTGAAAAATTTACCTGGCGAAATTGAAATTTGCGAGAGTAAAATATTATTTTTTGAATAATTTACTATAGAAAAGGCAATCCCGGGCGCACTTAAAATTTGCGACAGTAAAAAATTATTTTTTGAATAATTTACTATAGAAGAGGCAATCCCTGGCGTAATTAAAATTTGCGACAGTAGAAAATTATTTTTTGGATAATTTACTATAGAAAAGGCAATCCCTGGCGCACTTAAAATTTGCGTCAATATCAAATTATTTTTTGAATAATTTACTATATAAAAGGCAATCCCTGGCGTAATTAAAATTTGCGACAGTAAAAAATTATTTTTGAATAATTTACTATAGAAGAGGCAATCCCTGGCGTATTTAAAATTTCCGACAGTAGAAAATTATTTTTTGAATAATTTTCTATATAAAAGGCAATCCCTGGCGCACTTAAAATTTGCGACAGTAAAAAATTAATTTGTGAGAAAATTACTATAGAAAAGGCAATCCCTGGGATATTTAAAATTTGCGACAGTAGAAAATTATTTTTTGCAAAATTTACTATAGAAAAGGCAACCCCTGGCGTAATTAAAATTTGCGACAGTAAAAAACTAGTTTTTGAAAAATTTACTGTAGAAAAGGCAATCCCTGGCGCAATTAAAATTTGCGACAGTAAAAAATTAGTTTTTGAAAAATTTACTGTAGAAAAGGCAATCCCTGGCGTAATTAAAATTTGCGACAGTATAAAATTATTTTTTGAATAATTTACTATAGAAAAGGCAATCCCTGGCGTAATTAAAATTTGCGACAGTAGAAAATTATTTTTTGGATAATTTACTATAGAAAAGGCAATCCCTGGCGCACTTAAAATTTGCGACAGTAAAAAATTAATTTGTGAGAAAATTACTATAGAAAAGGCAATCCCTGGCATATTTAAAATTTGCGACAGTAGAAAATTATTTTTTGAATAATTTACTATAGAAAAGGCAATCCCTGGCGTAATTAAAATTTGCGACAGTAAAAAATTAGTTTTTGAAAAATTTACTGTAGAAAAGGCAATCCCTGGCGCAATTAAAATTTGCGACAGTAAAAAATTATTTTTTGCAAAATTTACTATAGAAAAGGTAATCCCTGGCGCAATTACAATTTGCGACAGTAAAAAATTATTTTTTTGCAAAATTTACTATAGAAAAGGCAATCCCTGGCGTATTTAAAATTTGCGACAGTATAAAATGAATTTTTGAATAATTTACTATAGAAAAGGCAATCCCTGGCGTAATTAAATTTGCGACAGTAGAAAATTATTTTTTGAATAATTTACTATAGAAAAGGCAATCCCTGGCGTAATTAAAATTTGCGACAGTAGAAAATTATTTTTTGAATAATTTACTATAGAAAAGGCAATCCCTGGCGCAATTAAAATTTGCGACAGTAAAAAATTATTTTTTGCAAAATTTACTGTAGAAAAGGCAATCCCTGGCGCAATTAAAACTTGCGATAGTAAAAAAATTTTTTTTGAATAATTTACTATAGAAAAGGCAATCCCCGGCGTATTTAAAATTTGCGACAGTATAAAATTAATTTTTGAAAAATTTACTGTAGAAAAGGCAATCCCTGGCGTAATTAAAATTTGCGAAAGTAGAAAATTATTTTTTGAATAATTTACTATAGAAAAGGCAATCCCTGGCGCACTTAAAATTTGCGACAGTAAAAAATTATTTTTTGAATAATTTACTATAGAAAAGGCAATCCCTGGCGTAATTAAAATTTGCGACAGTAGAAAATTATTTTTTGAATAATTTACTATAGAAAAGGCAATCCCTGGCGCACTTAAAATTTGCGACAGTAAAAAATTAATTTGTGAGAAAATTACTATAGAAAAGGCAATCCCTGGGATATTTAAAATTTGCGACAGTAGAAAATTATTTTTTGCAAAATTTACTATAGAAAAGGCAACCCCTGGCGTAATTAAAATTTGCGACAGTAAAAAATTAGTTTTTGAAAAATTTTCTGTAGAAAAGGCAATCCCTGGCGCAATTAAAATTTGCGACAGTAAAAAATTATTTTTTGAAAAATTTACTATAGAAAAGGCAATCCCTGGCGTATTTAAAATTTGCGACAGTAAAAAATTATTTTTTGAAAAATTTACTATAGCAAAGGCAATCCCTGGCGTATTTAAAATTTGCGACAGTATAAAATTAATTTTTGAAAAATTTACTGTAGAAAAGGCAATCCCTGGCGCAATTAAAATTTGCGACAGTAAAAAATTATTTTTTGCAAAATTTACTACAGAAAAGGTAATCCCTGGCGCAATTACAATTTGCGACAGTAAAAAATTATTTTTTTGCAAAATTTACTATAGAAAAGGCAATCCCTGGCGTATTTAAAATTTGCGACACTATAAAATTAATTTTTGAATAATTTACTATAGAAAAGGCAATACCTGGCGTAATTAAAATTTGCGGCAGTAGAAAATTATTTTTTGAATAATTTACTATAGAAAAGGCAATCCCTGGCGTAATTAAAATTTGCGACAGTAGAAAATTATTTTTTGAATAATTTACTATAGAAAAGGCAATCCCTGGCGCAATTAAAATTTGCGACAGTAAAAAATTATTTTTTGCAAAATTTACTGTAGAAAAGGCAATCCCTGGCGCAATTAAAACTTGCGATAGTAAAAAATTTTTTTTTGAATAATTTACTATAGAAAAGGCAATCCCTGGCGTATTTAAAATTTCCGACAGTAAAAAATTAATATTTTGAAAAATTTACTGTAAAAAAGGCAATCCCTTGCGCAATTACAATTTGCGACATTAAAAAATTATTTTTTGAATAATTTACTATAGAAAAGGCAATCCCTGGCGCACTTAAAATTTGCGACAGTATAAAATTATTTTTTGAATAACTTACTATAGAAAAGGCAATCCCCGGCGTAATTAAAATTTGCGACAGTATAAAATTATTTTTTGAATAATTTACTATAGAAAAGGCAATCCCTGGCGTAATTAAAATTTGCGACAGTAGAAAATTATTTTTTGAATAATTTACTATAGAAAAGGCAATCCTGGCGTATTTAAAATTTGCGACAGTAAAAAAATTAATTTGTGAAAAATTTACCTGGCGAAATTGAAATTTGCGAGAGTAAAAAATTATTTTTTGAATAATTTACTATAGAAAAGGCAATCCCTGGCGCACGTGTTATTTGCGACAGTAAAAAATTATTTTTTGAATAATTTACTATAGAAAAGGCAATCCCTGGCGTAATTAAAATTTGCGACAGTAGAAAATTATTTTTTGAATAATTTACTATAGAAAAGGCAATCCCTGGCGCACTTAAAATTTGCGACGGTATAAAATTATTTTTTGAATAATTTACTATAGAAAAGCAATCCCTGGCGTAATTAAAATTTGCGACAGTATAAAATTATTTTTTGAATAATTTACTATAGAAAAGGCAATCCCTGGCGTAATTAAAATTTGCGACAGTAAAAAATTAGTTTTTGAAAAATTTACTGTAGAAAAGGCAATCCCTGGCGCAATTAAAATTTGCGACAGTAAAAAATTATTTTTTGAAAAATTTACTATGGAAAAAGCAATCCCTGGCGTATTTAAAATTTGCGACAATAAAAAATTTTTTTTTGAAAAATTTACTATAGAATAGGCAATCCCTGGCGTATTTAAAATTTGCGACAGTATAAAATTAATTTTTGAAAAATTTACTGTAGAAAAGGCAATCCCTGGCGCAATTAAAATTTGCGACAATAAAAAATTATTTTTTGCAAAATTTACTATAGAAATGGTAATCCCTGGCGCAATTACAATTTGCGACAATAAAAAATTATTTTTTTGCAAAATTTACTATAGAAAAGGCAATCCCTGGCGTATTTAAAATTTGCGACAGTATAAAATTAATTTTTGAATAATTTACTATAGAAAAGGCAATCCCTGGCGTAATTAAAATTTGCGACAGTAGAAAATTATTTTTTGAATAATTTACTATAGAAAAGGCAATCCCTGGCGTAATTAAAATTTG
The DNA here is from genome assembly GCA_963930735.1 of Dioctria linearis. Taxonomy (NCBI): domain Eukaryota; kingdom Metazoa; phylum Arthropoda; class Insecta; order Diptera; family Asilidae; genus Dioctria; species Dioctria linearis. Next base: position 13,156 of record CAWVNZ010001413.1, read on the forward strand.
CGACAGTAGAAAATTATTTTTTGAATAATTTACTATAGAAAAGGCAATCCCTGGCGCAATTAAAATTTGCGACAGTAAAAAATTATTTTTTGCAAAATTTACTGTAGAAAAGGCAATCCCTGGCGTAATTAAAACTTGCGATAGTAAAAAATTATTTTTTGAATAATTTACTATAGAAAAGGCAATCCCTGGCTTATTTAAAATTTCCGACAGTAAAAAATTAATATTTTGAAAAATTTACTGTAGAAAAGGCAATCCCTGGCGCTATTACAATTTGCGACAGTAAAAAATTATTTTTTGAATAATTTACTATAGAAAAGGCAATCCCTGGCGCACTTAAAATTTGCGACAGTATAAAATTATTTTTTGAATAATTTACTATAGAAAAGGCAATCCCTGGCGTAATTAAAATTGGCGACAGTATAAAATTATTTTTTGAATAATTTACTATAGAAAAGGCATTCCCTGGCGTAGTTAAAATTTGCGACAGTAGAAAATTATTTTTTGAATAATTTACTATAGAAAAGGCAATCCCTGGCGTATTTAAAATTTGCGGCAGTAAAAAATTAATTTGTGAAAAATTTACCTGGCGAAATTGAAATTTGCGAGAGTAAAAAATTATTTTTTGAATAATTTACTATAGAAAAGGCAATCCCTGGCGCACTTAAAATTTGCGACAGTAAAAAATTATTTTTTGAATAATTTACTATAGAAAAGGCAATCCCTGGCGTAATTAAAATTTGCGACAGTAGAAAATTATTTTTTGAATAATTTACTATAGAAAAGGCAATCCCTGGCGCAATTAAAATTTGCGACAGTATAAAATTATTTTTTGAATAATTTACTATAGAAAAGGCAATCCCTGGCGTAATTAAAATTTGCGACAGTAAAAAATTAGTTTTTGAAAAATTTACTGTAGAAAAGGCAATCCCTGGCGCAATTAAAATTTGCGATAGTAAAAAATTATTTTTTGAATAATTTACTGTAGAAAAGGCAATCCCTGGCGTAATTAAAATTTGCGCCAATAAAAAATTATTTTTTGAATAATTTACTATAGAAAAGGTAATCCATGGCGCAATTAAAATTTGCGACAGTAAAAAATTATTTTTTGAATAATTTACTATAGAAAAGGCAATCCCTGGCGTAATTAAAATTTGCGACAGTAGAAAATTATTTTTTGAATAATTTACTATAGAAAAGGCAATCCCTGGCGTATTTAAACTTTGCGAGAGTAAAAAATTATTTTTTGAATAATTTACTATAGAAAAGGCAATCCCTGGCGCAATTAAAATTTGCGACAGTAAAAAATTATTTTTTTCAAAATTTACTATAGAAAAGGTAATCCCTGGCGTATTTAAAATTTGCGACAGTATGAAATTAATTTTTGAAAAATTTACTGTAGAAAAGGCAATCCCTGGCGTAATTAAAATTTGCGAAAGTAGAAAATTATTTTTTGAATATTTTACTATAGAAAAGGCAATGCCTGGCGTAATTAAAATTTGCGACAGTAAAAATTATTTTTTGAATAATTTACTATAGAAAAGGCAATCCCTGGCGCACTTAAAATTTGCGACAGTATAAAATTATTTTTTGAATAATTTACTATAGAAAAGGCAATGCCTGGCGTAATTAAAATTTGCGACAGTATAAAATTATTTTTTGAATAATTTACTATAGAAAAGGCAATCCCTGGCGCACTTAAAATTTGCGACAGTAAAAAATTATTTTTTTGAATAATTTACTATAGAAAAGGCAATCCCTGGCGCACTTAAAATTTGCGACAGTAAAAAATTATTTTTTGAATAATTTACTATAGAAAAGGCAATCCCTGGGATATTTAAAATTTGCGACAGTAGAAAATTATTTTTTGCAAAATTTACTATAGAAAAGGCAATCCCTGGCGTATTTAAAATTTGCGACAGTAAAAAATTATTTTTTGAATAATTTACTGTAGAAAAGGCAATACCTGGGGTAATTAAAATTTGCGACAGTAGAAAATTATTTTTTGAATAATTTACTATAGAATAGGCAATCCCTGGCGTATTTAAAATTTGCGACAGTAAAAAATTATTTTTTGAATAATTTACTTTAGAAAAGGCAATCCATGGCGTTATTAAAATTTGCGACAGTAGAAAATTAATATTTTGAAAAATTTACTATAGAAATGGCAATGCCTGGCGTAATTAAAATTTGCGACAGTAGAAAATTATTTTTTGAATAATTTACTATAGAAAAGGCAATCCCTGGCGTATTTAAAATTTGCGACAGTAAAATATTATTTTTTGAATAATTTACTATAGAAAAGGCAATCCCTGGCGTAATTAAAATTTGCGACAGTAGAAAATTAATATTTTGAAAAATTTACTGTAGAAAAAATTAGTTTTTGAAAAATTTACTTTAGAAAAGGCAATCCCTGGCGCAATTAAAATTTGCGATAGTAAAAAATTATTTTTTGAATAATTTACTGTAGAAAAGGCAATCCATGGCGTAATTAAAATTTGCGACAGTAAAAAATTATTTTTTGAATAATTTACTATAGAAAAGGTAATCCCTGGCGCAATTAAAATTTGCGACAGTAAAAAATTATTTTTTGAATAATTTACTATAGGAATGGCAATCCCTGGCGTAATTAAAATTTGCGACAGTAGAAAATTATTTTTTGAATAATTTACTATAGAAAAGGCAATCCCTGGCGTATTTAAACTTTGCGACAGTAAAAAATTATTTTTTGAATAATTTACTATAGAAAAGGCAATCCCTGGCGCAATTAAAATTTGCGACAGTAAAAAATTATTTTTTGGAAAATTTACTATAGAAAAGGCAATCCCTGGCGTATTTAAAATTTGCGACAGTAAAAAATTAATATTTTGAAAAATTTACTGTAGAAAAGGCAATCCCTGGCGCAATTAAAATTTGCGACAGTAAAAAATTATTTTTTGAATAATTTACTATAGAAAAGGTAATCCCTGGCGCACTTAAAATTTGCGACAGTATAAAATTATTTTTTGCAAAATTTACTATAGAAAAGGCAATCCCTGGCGTAGTTAAAATTTTCGACAGTAAAAAATTAATATTTTGAAAAATTTACTGTAGAAAAGGCAATCCCTGGCGCTATTAAAATTTGCGACAGTAGAAAATTATTTTTTGAATAATTTACTATAGAAAAGGCAATCCCTGGCGCAATTAAAATTTCCGACAGTAGAAAATTATTTTTTGAACAATTTGCTATAGAAAAGGCAATCCCTGGCGCAATTAAAATTTGCGACATTAAAAAATTATTTTTTGAAAAATTTACTATAGAAAAGGTAATACCTGGCGCAATTACAATTTGCGACTGTAAAAAAATATTTTTTGAATAATTTACTATAGAAAAGGCAATCTCTGGCGCACTTAAAATTTGCGACAGTAAAAAATTATTTTTTGAATAATTTACTATAGAAAAGGCAATCCCTGGGATATTTAAAATTTGCGACAGTAGAAAATTATTTTTTGAATAATTTACTATAGAAAAGGCAATCCCCGGCGTAATTAAAATTTGCGACAGTTGAAAATTATTTTTTGAATAATTTACTATAGAAAAGGCAATCCATGGCTCACTTAAAATTTGCGACAGAAAAAAATTATTTTTTGAATAATTTACTATAGAAAAGGCAATCCCTGGCGTAATTAAAATTTGCGACAGTAGAAAATTATTTTTTGAATAATTTACTATAGAAAAGGCAATCCCTGGCTTATTTAAAATTTGCGACAGTAAAAAATTATTTTTTGAATAATTTACTATAGAAATGGCAATCCCTGGCGTATTTAAAATTTGCGGCAGTAAAAAATTATTTTTTGAATAATTTACTATAGAAAAGGCAATCCCTGGCGTAATTAAAATTTGCGACATTAAAAAATTATTTTTTGAATAATTTACTATAGAAAAGGCAATCCCTGGCGTAATTAAAATTTGCGACAGTAGAAAATTATTTTTTGAATAATTTACTATAGAAAAGGCAATCCCTGGCGCAATTAAAATTTGCGACAGTAAAAAATTATTTTTTGCAAAATTTACTATAGAAAAGGCAATCCCTGGCGTATTTAAAATTTGCGACAGTAAAAAATTATTTTTTGAATAATTTACTGTAGAAAAGGCAATCCCTGGGGTAATTAAAATTTGCGACAGTAGAAAATTATTTTTTGAATAATTTACTATAGAAAAGCAATCCCTAGCGTATTTAAAATTTGCGACAGTAAAAAATTATTTATTGAATAATTTACTTTAGAAAAGGCAATCCATGGCGTAATTAAAATTTGCGACAGTAGAAAATTATTTTTTGAATAATTTACTATAGAAAAGGCAATCCCTGGCGTATTTAAAATTTGCGACAGTAAAAAATTATTTTTTGAATAATTTACTATAGAAAAGGCAATCCCTGGCGTAATTAAAATTTGCGACAATAGAAAATTAATATTTTGAAAAATTTACTGTAGAAAAGGCAATCCCTGGCGCAATTAAAATTTGCGACAGTAAAAAATTATTTTTTGAATAATTTACTATAGAAAAGGAAATCCCTGGCGCAATTAAAATTTGCGACAGTAAAAAATTATTTTTTGAATAATTTACTATAGAAAAGGGAATCCCTGGAGCACTTAAAATTTGCGACAGTTGAAAATTATTTTTTGAATAATTTACTATAGAAAAGGCAATCCCTGGCGCACTTAAAATTTGCGACAGTTTAAAATTATTTTTTGAATAATTTACTATAGAAAAGGCAATCCCTGGCGTATTTAAAATTTGCGACAGTATAAAATTAATTTTTGAAAAATTTACTGAAGAAAAGGCAATCCCTGGCGCAATTAAAATTTGCGACAGTAAAAAATTATTTTTTGCCAAATTTACTATAGAAAAGGTAATACCTGGCGCAATTACAATTTGCGACAGTAAAAAATTATTTTTTTGCAAAATTTACTATAGAAAAGGCAATTCCTGGCGTATTTAAAATTTGCGACAGTAGAAAATTATTGTTTGAATAATTTACTATAGAAAAGGCAATCCCTGGAGCAATCAAAATTTGCGACAGTAGAAAATTATTTTTTGAATAATTTACTATAGAAAAGGCAATCCCTGGCGCAATTAAAATTTGCGACAGTAAAAAATTATTTTTTTAAAAATTTACTATAGAAAAGGCAATCCCTGGAGTAATTAAAATTTGCGACAGTTGAAAATTATTTTTTGAATAATTTACTATAGAAAAGGCAATCCCTGGTGCACTTAAAATTTGCGACAGTAAAAAATTATTTTTTGAATAATTTGCTATAGAAAAGGCAATCCCTGGTATATTTAAAATTTGCGACAGTAGAAAATTATTTTTTGAATAATTTACTATAGAAAAGGCAATCCCTGGCGTAAATAAAATTAGCGACAGTTGAAAATTATTTTTTGAATAATTTACTATAGAAAAGGCAATCCCTGGCGCAGTTAAAATTTGCGACAGTAAAAAATTAATTTGTGAGAAATTTACTATAGAAAAGGCAATCCCTGGCGTAATTAAAATTTGCGACAGTAGAAAATTATTTTTTGAATAATTTACTATAGAAAAGGCAATCCCTGGCGTAATTAAAATTTGCGACAGTAGAAAATTATTTTTTGAATAATTTACTATAGAAAAGGCAATCCCTGGCGCAATTAAAATTTGCGACAGTAAAAAATTATTTTTTGAATAATTCACTATAGAAAAGGCAATCCCTGGCGTAATTAAAATTTGCGACAGTAGAAAATTATTTTTTGAATAATTTACTATAGAAAAGGCAATCCCTGGCGTATTTAAAATTTGCGACAGTAAAAAATTATTTTTTGAATAATTTACTATAGAAAAGGCAATCCCTGGCGTATTTAAAATTTGCAACAGTAAAAAATTAGTTTTTGAATAATTTACTATAGAAAATGCAATCCCTGGCGTAATTAAAATTTGCGACAGTAAAAAATTATTTTTTGAATAATTTACTATAGAAAAGGCAATCCCTGGCGTAATTAAAATTTGCGACAGTAGAAAATTATTTTTTGAATAATTTACTATAGAAAAGGCAATCCCTGGCGTATTTAAAATTTGCGACAGTAAAAAATTATTTTTTGAATAATTTACTATAGAAAAGGCAATCCCTGGCGTAATTAAAATTTGCGACAGTATAAAATTAATTTTTGAAAAATTTACTGTAGAAAAGGCAATCCCTGGCGCAATTAAAATTTGCGAGAGTAGAAAATTATTTTTTGAATAATTTACTATAGAAAAGGCAATCCCTGGCGTATTTAAAATTTGCGACAGTAAAAAATTATTTTTTGAATAATTTACTATAGAAAAGGCAATCCCTGGCGTATTTAAAATATGCGACAGTATAAAATTAATTTTTGAAAAATTTACTGTAGAAAAGGCAATCCCTGGCGCAATTAAAATTTGCGACAGTAGAAAATTATTTTTGGAAAAATTTACTGTAGAAAAGGCAATCCCTGGCGCAATTAAAATTTGCGACAGTAGAAAATTATTTTTTGAATAATTTACTGTAGAAAAGGCAATCCCTGGCGCAATTAAAATTTGCGACAGAAAAAAATTATTTTTTGAATAATTTACTATAGAAAAGGCAATCCTTGGCGTATTTAAAATTTGCGACAGTAAGAAATTAATTTGTGGGAAATTTACTATAGAAAAGGCAATCTCTGGGATATTTAAAATTTGCGACAGTATGAAAATATTTTTTGAATAATTTACTATAGCAAAGGCAATGCCTGGGATATTTAAAATTTGCGACAGTAGAAAATTAGTTTTTGAATAATTTACTATAGAAAAGGCAATCCCTGGCGTATTTAAAATTTGCGACAGTAAAAAATTAATATTTTGAAAAATTTACTGTAGAAAAGGCAATCCTGGCGCAACTAAAATTTGCGAGAGTAGAAAATTATTTTTTGAAAAATATACTCTAGAAAAGGCAATCCCTGGCGCAATTAAAATTTGCGACAGTAGAAAATTATTTTTTGAATAATTTACCGTAGAAAAGGCAATCCCTGGCGCAATTAAAATTTGCGACAGTAAAAAATTATTTTTTGAATAATTTACTATAGAAAAGGCAATCCCTGGCGTATTTAAAATTTGCGACAGTAAGAAATTAATTTGTGAGAAATTTACTATAGAAAAGGCAATCCCTGGCGTAATTAAAATTTTCTACAGTAAAAAATTAGTTTTTGAAAAATTTACTGTAGAAAAGGCAATCCCTGGCGTAATTAAAATTTGCGACAGTAGAAAATTATTTTTTGAATAATTTACTATAGAAAAGGCATTCCCTGGCGCAATTAAAATTTGCGACAGTAAAAAATTATTTTTGAAAAATTTACTATTGAAAAGGCAATCCCTGGCGTAATTAAAATTTGCGACAGCTGAAAATTATTTTTTGAATAATTTACTATAGAAAAGGCAATCCTTGGCGCACTTAAAATTTGCGACAGTAAAAAATTATTTTTTGAAAAATTTACTATAGGAAAGGCAATCCCTGGCGTATTTAAAATTTGCGACAGTAAAAAATTATTTTTTGAATAATTTACTATAGAAAAGGCAAGCCCTGGCGTAATTAAAATTTGCGACAGTAGAAAATTATTTTTTGCGAAATTTACTATAGAAAAGGTAATCCCTGGCGCAATTACAATTTGCGACATTAAAAAATTATTTTTTTGCAAAATTTACTATAGAAAAGGCAATCCCTGGCTTATTTAAAATTTGCGACAGTATAAAATTATTTTTTGAATCATTTACTATAGAAAAGGGAATCCCTGGCGCACTTAAAATTTGCGACAGTAAAAAATTATTTTTTGAATAATTTACTATAGAAAAGGCAATCCCTGCCGTAATTAAAATTTGCGACAGTAAAAAATTATTTTTTGAATAATTTACTATAGAAAAGGCAATCCCTGGGATATTTAAAATTTGCGACAGTAGAAAATTATTTTTTGAATAATTTACTATAGAAAAGGCAATCACTGGCGTAATTAAAATTTGCGACAGTTGAAAATTATTTTTTGAATAATTTACTATAGAAAAGGCAATCCATGGCTCACTTAAAATTTGCGACAGAAAAAAATTATTTTTTGAATAATTTACTATAGAAAAGGCAATCCCTGGCGTAATTAAAATTTGCGACAGTAAAAAATTATTTTTTGAATAATTTACTATAGAAAAGGCAATGCCTGGAATATTTAAAATTTGCGACAGTAGAAAATTAGTTTTTGAATAATTTACTATAGAAAAGGCAATCCCTGGCGTATTTAAAATTTGCGACAGTAAAAAATTAATATTTTGAAAAATTTACTGTAGAAAAGGCAATCCCTGGCGCAACTAAAATTTGCGAGAGTAGAAAATTATTTTTTGAAAAATTTACTGTAGAAAAGGCAATCCCTGGCGCAATTAAAATTTGCGACAGTAGAAAATTATTTTTGAATAATTTACCGTAGAAAAGGCAATCCCTGGCGCAATTAAAATTTGCGACAGTAAAAAATTATTTTTTGAATAATTTACTATAGAAAAGGCAATCCCTGGCGTATTTAAAATTTGCGACAGTAAGAAATTAATTTGTGAGAAATTTACTATAGAAAAGGCAATCCCTGGCGTAATTAAAATTTTCGACAGTAAAAAATTAGTTTTTGAAAAAATTACTGTAGAAAAGGCAATCCCTGGCGCAATTAAAATTTGCGACAGTAAAAAATTATTTTTTGAAAAATTTACTATAGAAAAGGCTGTCCCTGGCGTATTTAAAATTTGCGACAAAAAAAATTATTTTTTGAAAAATTTACTATAGAAAAGGCAATACCTGGTTTATTTAAAATTTGCGACAGTATAAAATTAATTTTTGAAAAATTTACTGTAGAAAAGGCAATCCCTGGCGTAATTAAAATTTGCGACAGTAGAAAATTATTTTTTGAATAATTTACTATAGAAGAGGCATTCCTTGGCGCAATTAAAATTTGCGACAGTAAAAAAATTAGTTTTTGAAAAATTTACTATTGAAAAGGCAATCCCTGGCGTAATTAAAATTTGCGACAGTTGAAAATTATTTTTTGAATAATTTACTATAGAAAAGGCAATCCTTGGCGCACTTAAAATTTGCGACAGTAAAAAATTATTTTTTGAAAAATTTACTATAGAAAAGGCAATCCCTGGCGTATTTAAAATTTGCGACAGTAAAAAATTATTTTTTGAAAAATTTAATATAGAAAAGGCAATCCCTGGCGTATTTAAAATTTGCGGCAGCATAAAATTAATTTTTGAATAATTTACTATAGAAAAAGCAATCCCTGGCGTAATTAAAATTTGCGACAGTAAAAAATTATTTTTTGAATAATTTACTATAGAAAAGGCAACCCCTGGCGTAATTAAAATTTGCGACAGTAGAAAATTATTTTTTGCGAAATTTACTATAGAAAAGGTAATCCCTGGCGCAATTAAAATTTGCGAGAGTAGAAAATTATTTTTTGAAAAGTCTACTATAGAAAAGGCAATCCCTGGCCCAATTAAAATTTGCGACAGTAAAAAAATATTTTTTGCAAAATTTACTGTAGAAAAGGCAATCCCTGGCGCAATTAAAACTTGCGATAGTAAAAAATAATTTTTTGAATAATTTATTATAGAAAAGGCAATACCTGGCGGATTTGAAATTTGCGACAGTAAAAAATTATTTTTTGAATAATTTACTATAGAAAAGGCAATCCCTGGCGTATTTAAAATTTGCGACAGTAAAAAATTATTTTTTGAATAATTTACTATAGAAAAGGCAATCCCTGGCGTATTTAAAATTTGCGACAGTATAAAATTAATTTTTGAAAAATTTACTGTAGAAAAGGCAATCCTTGGCGCAATTAAAATTTGCGACAGTAGAAAATTATTTTTGGAAAAATTTACTGTAGAAAAGGCAATCCCTGGCGCAATTAAAATTCGCGACAGTAGAAAATTATTTTTTGAATAATTTACTGTAGAAAAGGCAATCCCTGGCGCAATTAAAATTTGCGACAGAAAAAAATTATTTTTTGAATAATTTACTATAGAAAAGGCAATCCCTGGCGTATTTAAAATTTGCGACAGTAAGAAATTAATTTGTGGGAAATTTACTATAGAAAAGGAACCTCTGGGATATTTAAATTTTGCGACAGTAAAAAAATATTTTTTGAATAATTTACTATAGAAAAGGCAATGCCTGGGATATTTAAATTTTGCGACAGTAGAAAATTAGTTTTTGAATAATTTACTATAGAAAAGGCAATCCCTGGCGTATTTAAAATTTGCGACAGTAAAAAATTAATATTTTGAAAAATTTACTGTAAAATATCTGGCGCAACTAAAATTTGCGAGAGTAGAAAATTATTTTTTGAAAAATTTACTGTAGAAAAGGCAATCCCTGGCGCAGTTAAAATTTGCGACAGTAGAAAATTATTTTTTGAATAATTTACCGTAGAAAAGGCAATCCCTGGCGCAATTAAAATTTGCGACAGTAAAAAATTATTTTTTGAATAATTTACTATAGAAAAGGCAATCCCTGGCGTATTTAAAATTTGCGACAGTAAGAAATTAATTTGTGAGAAATTTACTATAGAAAAGGCAATCCCTGGCGTAATTAAAATTTTCGACAGTAAAAAATTAGTTTTTGAAAAATTTACTGTAGAAAAGGCAATCCCTGGCGCAATTAAAATTTGCGACAGTAAAAAATTATTTCTTGAAAAATTTACTATAGAAAAGGCAGTCACTGGCGTATTTAAAATTTGCGACAAAAAAAATTATTTTTTGAAAAATTTACTATAGAAAAGGCAATCCCTGGCTTATTTAAAATTTGCGACAGTATAAAATTAATTTTTGAAAAATTTACTGTAGAAAAGGCAATCCCTGGCGTAATTAAAATTTGCGACAGTAGAAAATTATTTTTTGAATAATTTACTATAGAAAAGGCATTCCCTGGCGCAATTAAAATTTGCGACAGTAAAAAATTATTTTTTGAAAAATTTACTATTGAAAAGGCAATCCCTGGCGTAATTAAAATTTGCGACAGTTGAAAATTATTTTTTGAGTAATTTACTATAGAAAAGGCAATCCTTGGCGCACTTAAAATTTGCGACAGTAAAAAATTATTTTTTGAAAAATTTACTATAGAAAAGGCAATCCCTGGCGTATTTAAAATTTGCGACAGTAAAAAATTATTTTTTGAAAAATTTAATATAGAAAAGGCAATCCCTGGCGTATTTAAAATTTGCGGCAGTATAAAATTAATTTTTGAATAATTTACTATAGAAAAAGCAATCCCTGGCGTAATTAAAATTTGCGACAGTAAAAAATTATTTTTTGAATAATTTACTATAGAAAAGGCAACCCCTGGCGTAATTAAAATTTGCGACAGTAGAAAATTATTTTTTGCGAAATTTACTATAGAAAAGGTAATCCCTGGCGCAATTACAATTTGCGACATTAAAAAATTATTTTTTTGCAAAATTTACTATAGAAAAGGCAATCCCTGTCGCAATTAAAACTTGCGATAGTAAAAAATTATTTTTTGAATAATTTACTATAGAAAAGGCAATCCCTGGGATATTTAAAATTTTCGACAGTAAAAAATTAATATTTTGAAAAATTTACTGTAGAAAAGGCAATCCCTGGCGCAATTAAAATTTGCGACAGTAGAAAATTATTTTTTGGATAATTTACTATAGAAAAGGCAATCCCTGGCGCAATTAAAATTTGCGACAGTAAAAAATTAATTTGTGAGAAATTTACTATAGAAAAGGCAATCCCTGGCGCAATTAAAATTTGCGACAGTAGTAAAAAATTATTTTTTGAATAATTTACTATAGAAAAGGCAATCCCTGGCGTATTTAAAATTTGCGACAGTATAAAATTAATTTTTGAAAAATTTACTGTAGAAAAGGCAATCCCTGGCGCAATTAAAATTTGCGACAATAGAAAATTATTTTTGGAAAAATTTACTGTAGAAAAGGCAATCCCTGGCGCAATTAAAATTTGCGACAGTAGAAAATTATATTTTGAATAATTTACTGTAGAAAAGGCAATCCCTGGCGCAATTAAAATTTGCGACAGAAAAAAATTATTTTTTGAATAATTTACTATAGAAAAGGCAATCCCTGGCGTATTTAAAATTTGCGACAGTAAGAAATTAATTTGTGGGAAATTTACTATAGAAAAGCAATCTCTGGGATATTTAAAATTTGCGACAGTAAAAAAATATTTTTTGAATAATTTACTATAGAAAAGGCAATGCCTGGGATATTTAAAATTTGCGACAGTAGAAAATTAGTTTTTGAATAATTTACTATAGAAAAGGCAATCCCTGGCGTATTTAAAATTTGCGACAGTAAAAAATTAATATTTTGAAAAATTTACTGTAGAAAAGGCAATCCCTGGCGCAACTAAAATTTGCGAGAGTAGAAAATTATTTTTTGAAAAATTTACTGTAGAAAAGGCAATCCCTGGCGCAATTAAAATTTGCGACAGTAGAAAATTATTTTTTGAATAATTTACCGTAGAAAAGGCAATCCCTGGCGCAATTAAAATTTGCGACAGTAAAAAATTATTTTTTGAATAATTTACTATAGAAAAGGCAATCCCTGGCGTATTTAAAATTTGCGACAGTAAAAAATTATTTTTTGAATAATTTACTGTAGAAAAGGCAATCCCTGGGGTAATTAAAATTTGCGACAGTAAAAAATTAGTTTTTGAAAAATTTACTGTAGAAAAGGCAATCCCTGGCGCAATTAAAATTTGCGACAGTAAAAAATTATTTTTTGAAAAATTTACTATAGAAAAGGCAGTCCCTGGCGTATTTAAAATTTGCGACAGTAAAAAATAATTTTTTGAAAAATTTACTATAGAAAAGGCAATCCCTGGCTTATTTAAAATTTGCGACAGTATAAAATTAATTTTTGAAAAATTTACTGTAGAAAAGGCAATCCCTGGCGTAATTAAAATTTGCGACAGTAGAAAATTATTTTGAATAATTTACTATAGAAAAGGCAATCCCTGGCGCAATTAAAATTTGCGACAGTAAAAAATTATTTTTTGAAAAATTTACTATTGAAAAGGCAATCCCTGGCGTAATTAAAATTTGCGACAGTTGAAAATTATTTTTTGAATAATTTACTATAGAAAAGGCAATCCCTGGCGCACTTAAAATTTGCGACAGTAAAAAATTGTATTTTGAAAAATTTACTATAGAAAAGGCAATCCCTGGCGTATTTAAAATTTGCGGCAGTATAAAATTATTTTTTGCAAAATTTACTATAGAAAAGGCAATCACTGGCGCAATTAAAATTTGCGACAGTAGTAAAAAATTATTTTTTGAATAATTTACTATAGAAAAGGCAATCCCTGGCGCACTTAAAATTTGCGACAGTAAAAAATTGTATTTTGAAAAATTTACTATAGAAAAGGCAATCCCTGGCGTATTTAAAATTTGCGACAGTAAAAAATTATTTTTTGAAAAATTTAATATAGAAAAGGCAATCCCTGGCGCAATTAAAATTTGCGACAGTAGTAAAAAATTATTTTTTGAATAATTTACTATAGAAAAGGCAATCCCTGGCGCAATTAAAATTGGCGACATTAAAAAATTATTTTTTGAATAATTTACTATAGAAAAGGCAATCCCTGGCGTATTTAAAATTTGCGGCAGTATAAAATTATTTTTTGCAAAATTTACTATAGAAAAGGCAATCCCTGGCGCAATTAAAATTTGCGACAGTAGTAAAAAATAATTTTTTGAATAATTTACTATAGAAAAGGCAATCCCTGGCGCACTTAAAATTTGCGACAGTAAAAAATTGTATTTTGAAAAATTTACTATAGAAAAGGCAATCCCTGGCGTATTTAAAATTTGCGACAGCAAAAAATTATTTTTTGAAAAATTTAATATAGAAAAGGCAATCCCTGGCGTATTTAAAATTTGCGGCAGTATAAAATTAATTTTTGAATAATTTACTATAGAAAAAGCAATTCCTGGCGTAATTAAAATTTGCGACAATAGAAAATTATTTTTTGCAAAATTTACTATAGAAAAGGTAATCCCTGGCGCAATTACAATTTGCGACAGTAAAAAAATATTTTTTTGCAAAATTTACTATAGAAAAGTCAATCCCTGGCGTATTTAAAATTTGCGACAGTATAAAATTAATTTTTGAATAATTTACTATAGAAAAAGCAATCCCTGGCGTAATTAAAATTTGCGACAATAGAAAATTATTTTTTGCAAAATTTACTATAGAAAAGGTAATCCCTGGCGCAATTACAATTTGCGACAGTAAAAAAATATTTTTTTGCAAAATTTACTATAGAAAAGTCAATCCCTGGCGCACTTAAAATTTGCGACAGTAAAAAATTGTATTTTGAAAAATTTACTATAGAAAAGGCAATCCCTGGCGTATTTAAAATTTGCGACAGTAAAAAATTATTTTTTGAAAAATTTAATATAGAAAAGGCAATCCCTGGCGTATTTAAAATTTGCGGCAGTATAAAATTAATTTTTGAATAATTTACTATAGAAAAGGCAACCCCTGGCGTAATTAAAATTTGCAATAATAGAAAATTATTTTTTGCAAAATTTACTATAGAAAAGGCAATCCCTGGCGTAATTAAAATTAGCGACAGTTGAAAATTCTTTTTTGAATAATTTACTATAGACAAGGCAATCCCTGGCGCACTTAAAATTTGCGACAGTAAAAAATTATTTTTTGAATAATTTACTATAGAAAAGGCAATCCCTGGCGTATTTAAAATTTGCGACAGTAAAAAATTATTTTTTGAATAATTTACTATAGAAAAGGCAATCCCTGGCGTATTTAAAATTTGCGACAGTAAAAAATTATTTTTTGAAAAATTTAATATAGAAAAGGCAATCCCTGGCGTATTTAAAATTTGCGGCAGTATAAAATTAATTTTTGAATAATTTACTATAGAAAAGGCAACCCCTGGCGTAATTAAAATTTGCGACAATAGAAAATTATTTTTTGAATAATTTACTATAGAAAAGGCAATCCCTGGCGCAATTAAAATTGGCGACAGTAAAAAATTATTTTTTGAATAATTTACTATAGAAAAGGCAATCCCTGGCGTATTTAAAATTTGCGGCAGTATAAAATTATTTTTTGCAAAATTTACTATAGAAAAGGCAATCCCTGGCGCAATTAAAATTTGCGACAGTAGTAAAAAATTATTTTTTGAATAATTTACTATAGAAAAGGCAATCCCTGGCGCACTTAAAATTTGCGACAGTAAAAAATTGTATTTTGAAAAATTTACTATAGAAAAGGCAATCCCTGGCGTATTTAAAATTTGCGACAGTAAAAAATTATTTTTTGAAAAATTTAATATAGAAAAGGCAATCCCTGGCGTATTTAAAATTTGCGGCAGTATAAAATTAATTTTTGAATAATGTACTATAGAAAAAGCAATCCCTGGCGTAATTAAAATTTGCGACAATAGAAAATTATTTTTTGCAAAATTTACTATAGAAAAGGTAATCCCTGGCGCAATTACAATTTGCTACAGTAAAAAAATATTTTTAATTTACTATAGAAAAGTCAATCCCTGGCGTATTTAAAATTTGCGACAGTATAAAATTAATTTTTGAATAATTTACTATAGAAAAAGCAATCCCTGGCGTAATTAAAATTTGCGACAATAGAAAATTATTTTTTGCAAAATTTACTATAGAAAAGGTAATCCCTGGCGCAATTACAATTTGCGACAGTAAAAAAATATTTTTTTGCAAAATTTACTATAGAAAAGTCAATCCCTGGCGCACTTAAAATTTGCGACAGTAAAAAATTGTATTTTGAAAAATTTACTATAGAAAAGGCAATCCCTGGCGTATTTAAAATTTGCGACAGTAAAAAATTATTTTTTGAAAAATTTAATATAGAAAAGGCAATCCCTGGCGTATTTAAAATTTGCGGCAGTATAAAATTAATTTTTGAATAATTTACTATAGAAAAGGCAACCCCTGGCGTAATTAAAATTTGCGATAATAGAAAATTATTTTTTGCAAAATTTACTATAGAAAAGGCAATCCATGGCGTAATTAAAATTAGCGACAGTTGAAAATTCTTTTTTGAATAATTTACTATAGACAAGGCAATCCCTGGCGCACTTAAAATTTGCGACAGTAAAAAATTATTTTTTGCAAAATTTACTATAGAAAAGGCAATCCCTGGCGCAATTAAAATTTGCGACAGTAGTAAAAAATTATTTTTTGAATAATTTACTATAGAAAAGGCAATCCTGGCGTATTTAAAATTTGCGACAGTAAAAAATTATTTTTTGAAAAATTTAATATAGAAAAGGCAATCCCTGGCGTATTTAAAATTTGCGGCAGTATAAAATTAATTTTTGAATAATTTACTATAGAAAAGGCAACCCCTGGCGTAATTAAAATTTGCGACAATAGAAAATTATTTTTTGAATAATTTACTATAGAAAAGGCAATCCCTGGCGCAATTAAAATTGGCGACAGTAAAAAATTATTTTTTGAATAATTTACTATAGAAAAGGCAATCCCTGGCGTATTTAAAATTTGCGGCAGTATAAAATTATTTTTTGCAAAATTTACTATAGAAAAGGCAATCCCTGGCGCAATTAAAATTTGCGACAGTAGTAAAAAATTATTTTTTGAATAATTTACTATAGAAAAGGCAATCCCTGGCGCACTTAAAATTTGCGACAGTAAAAAATTGTATTTTGAAAAATTTACTATAGAAAAGGCAATCCCTGGCGTATTTAAAATTTGCGACAGTAAAAAATTATTTTTTGAAAAATTTAATATAGAAAAGGCAATCCCTGGCGTATTTAAAATTTGCGGCAGTATAAAATTAATTTTTGAATAATGTACTATAGAAAAAGCAATCCCTGGCGTAATTAAAATTTGCGACAATAGAAAATTATTTCTTGCAAAATTTACTATAGAAAAGGTAATCCTGGCGCAATTACAATTTGCGACAGTAAAAAATATTTTTTTGCAAAATTTACTATAGAAAAGTCAATCCCTGGCGTATTTAAAATTTGCGACAGTGTAAAATTAATTTTTGAATAATTTACTATAGAAAAAGCAATCCCTGGCGTAATTAAAATTTGCGGCAATAGAAAATTATTTTTGCAAAATTTACTATAGAAAAGGTAATCCCTGGCGCAATTACAATTTGCGACAGTAAAAAAATATTTTTTTGCAAAATTTACTATAGAAAAGTCAATCCCTGGCGTATTTAAAATTTGCGACAGTATAAAATTATTTTTTGAATCATTTACTATAGAAAAGGGAATCCCTGGCGCACTTAAAATTTGCGACAGTAAAAAATTATTTTTTGAATAATTTACTATAGAAAAGGCAATCCCTGCCGTAATTAAAATTTGCGACAGTAAAAAATTATTTTTTGAATAATTTACTATAGAAAAGGCAATCCCTGGCGCAATTAAAATTGGCGACAGTAAAAAATTATTTTTTGAATAATTTACTATAGAAAAGGCAATCCCTGGCGTAATTAAAATTTGCGACAGTAGAAAATTATTTTTTGAATAATTTACTATAGAAAAGGCAATCCCTGGCGTATTTAAAATTTGCGACAGTAAAAAATTATTTTTGAAAAATTTAATATAGAAAAGGCAATCCCTGGCGTATTTAAAATTTGCGGCAGTATAAAATTAATTTTTGAATAATTTACTATAGAAAAGGCAACCCCTGGCGTAATTAAAATTTGCGACAATAGAAAATTATTTTTTGAATAATTTACTATAGAAAAGGCAATCCCTGGCGCAATTAAAATTGGCGACAGTAAAAAATTATTTTTGAATAATTTACTATAGAAAAGGCAATCCCTGGCGTATTTAAAATTTGCGGCAGTATAAAATTATTTTTTGCAAAATTTACTATAGAAAAGGCAATCCCTGGCGCAATTAAAATTTGCGACAATAGTAAAAAATTATTTTTTGAATAATTTACTATAGAAAAGGCAATCCCTGGCGCACTTAAAATTTGCGACAGTAAAAAAATTGTATTTTGAAAAATTTACTATAGAAAAGGCAATCCCTGGCGTATTTAAAATTTGCGACAGTAAAAAATTATTTTTTGAATAATTTACTATAGAAAAGGCAACCCCTGGCGTAATTAAAATTTGCGACAATAGAAAATTATTTTTTGCAAAATTTACTATAGAAAAGGTAATCCCTGGCGCAATTACAATTTGCGACAGTAAAAAAATATTTTTTTGCAAAATTTACTATAGAAAAGTCAATCCCTGGCGTATTTAAAATTTGCGACAGTATAAAATTATTTTTTGAATCATTTACTATAGAAAAGGGAATCCCTGGCGCACTTAAAATTTGCGACAGTAAAAAATTATTTTTTGAATAATTTACTATAGAAAAGGCAATCCCTGCCGTAATTAAAATTTGCGACAGTAAAAAATTATTTTTTGAATAATTTACTATAGAAAAGGCAATCCCTGGCGCAATTAAAATTGGCGACAGTAAAAAATTATTTTTTGAATAATTTACTATAGAAAAGGCAATCCCTGGCGTAATTAAAATTTGCGACAGTAGAAAATTATTTTTTGAATAATTTACTATAGAAAAGGCAATCCCTGGCGTATTTAAAATTTGCGACAGTAAAAAATTATTTTTTGAAAAATTTAATATAGAAAAGGCAATCCCTGGCGTATTTAAAATTTGCGGCAGTATAAAATTAATTTTTGAATAATGTACTATAGAAAAAGCAATCCCTGGCGTAATTAAAATTTGCGAGAATAGAAAATTATTTTTTGCAAAATTTACTATAGAAAAGGTAATCCCTGGCGCAATTACAATTTGCGACAGTAAAAAAATATTTTTTTGCAAAATTTACTATAGAAAAGTCAATCCCTGGCGTATTTAAAATTTGCGACAGTGTAAAATTAATTTTTGAATAATTTACTATAGAAAAAGCAATCCCTGGCGTAATTAAAATTTGCGACAATAGAAAATTATTTTTTGCAAAATTTACTATAGAAAAGGTAATCCCTGGCGCAATTACAATTTGCGACAGTAAAAAAATATTTTTTTGCAAAATTTACTATAGAAAAGTCAATCCCTGGCGCACTTAAAATTTGCGACAGTAAAAAATTGTATTTTGAAAAATTTACTATAGAACAGGCAATCCCTGGCGTATTTAAAATTTGCGACAGTAAAAAATTATTTTTTGAAAAATTTAATATAGAAAAGGCAATCCCTGGCGTATTTAAAATTTGCGGCAGTATAAAATTAATTTTTGAATAATTTACTATAGAAAAGGCAACCCCTGGCGTAATTAAAATTTGCGACAATAGAAAATTATTTTTTGCAAAATTTACTATAGAAAAGGTAATCCCTGGCGCAATTACAATTTGCGACAGTAAAAAAATATTTTTTTGCAAAATTTACTATAGAAAAGTCAATCCCTGGCGTATTTAAAATTTGCGACAGTATAAAATTATTTTTTGAATCATTTACTATAGAAAAGGGAATCCCTGGCGCACTTAAAATTTGCGACAGTAAAAAATTATTTTTTGAATAATTTACTATAGAAAAGGCAATCCCTGCCGTAATTAAAATTTGCGACAGTAAAAAATTATTTTTTGGATAATTTACTATAGAAAAGGCAATCCCTGGCGCAATTAAAATTGGCGACAGTAAAAAATTATTTTTTGAATAATTTACTATAGAAAAGGCAATCCCTGGCGTATTTAAAATTTGCGGCAGTATAAAATTATTTTTTGCAAAATTTACTATAGAAAAGGCAATCCCTGGCGCAATTAAAATTTGCGACAGTAGTAAAAAATTATTTTTGAAAAATTTAATATAGAAAAGGCAATCCCTGGCGTATTTAAAATTTGCGGCAGTATAAAATTAATTTTTGAATAATTTACTATAGAAAAGGCAACCCCTGGCGTAATTAAAATTTGCGACAATAGAAAATTATTTTTTGAATAATTTACTATAGAAAAGGCAATCCCTGGCGTATTTAAAATTTGCGGCAGTATAAAATTAATTTTTGAATAATTTACTATAGAAAAAGCAATCCCTGGCGTAATTAAAATTTGCGACAATAGAAAATTATTTTTTGCAAAATTTACTATAGAAAAGGTAATCCCTGGCGCAATTACAATTTGCGACAGTAAAAAAATATTTTTTTGCAAAATTTACTATAGAAAAGTCAATCCCTGGCGTATTTAAAATTTGCGACAGTATAAAATTAATTTTTGAATAATTTACTATAGAAAAAGCAATCCCTGGCGTAATTAAAATTTGCGACAATAGAAAATTATTTTTTGCAAAATTTACTATAGAAAAGGTAATCCCTGGCGCAATTACAATTTGCGACAGTAAAAAAATATTTTTTTGCAAAATTTACTATAGAAAAGTGAATCCCTGGCGCACTTAAAATTTGCGACAGTAAAAAATTGTATTTTGAAAAATTTACTATAGAAAAGGCAATCCCTGGCGTATTTAAAATTTGCGACAGTAAAAAATTATTTTTTGAAAAATTTAATATAGAAAAGGCAATCCCTGGTGTATTTAAAATTTGCGGCAGTATAAAATTAATTTTTGAATAATTTACTATAGAAAAGGCAACCCCTGGCGTAATTAAAATTTGCGAAAATAGAAAATTATTTTTTGCAAAATTTACTATAGAAAAGGTAATCCCTGGCGCAATTACAATTTGCGACAGTAAAAAAATATTTTTTTGCAAAATTTACTATAGAAAAGTCAATCCCTGGCGTATTTAAAATTTGCGACAGTATAAAATTATTTTTTGAATCATTTACTATAGAAAAGGGAATCCCTGGCGCACTTAAAATTTGCGACAGTAAAAAATTATTTTTTGAATAATTTACTATAGAAAAAGCAATCCCTGGCGTATTTAAAATTTGCGACAGTAAAAAATTATTTTTTGAAAAATTTAATATAGAAAAGGCAATCCCTGGCGTATTTAAAATTTGCGGCAGTATAAAATTAATTTTTGAATAATTTACTATAGAAAAGGCAACCCCTGGCGTAATTAAAATTTGCGACAATAGAAAATTATTTTTTGCAAAATTTACTATAGAAAAGGCAATCCCTGGCGCAATTACAATTTGCGACAGTAAAAAAATATTTTTTTGCAAAATTTACTATAGAAAAGTCAATCCCTGGCGTATTTAAAATTTGCGACAGTATAAAATTATTTTTTGAATCATTTACTATAGAAAAGGGAATCCCTGGCGCACTTAAAATTTGCGACAGTAAAAAATTATTTTTTGAATAATTTACTATAGAAAAGGCAATCCCTGCCGTAATTAAAATTTGCGACAGTAAAAAATTATTTTTTGAATAATTTACTATAGAAAAGGCAATCCCTGGCGCAATTAAAATTGGCGACAGTAAAAAATTATTTTTTGAATAATTTACTATAGAAAAGGCAATCCCTGGCGTAATTAAAATTTGCGGCAGTAGAAAATTATTTTTTGAATAATTTACTATAGAAAAGGCAATCCCTGGCGTATTTAAAATTTGCGACAGTAAAAAATTATTTTTTGAAAATTTAATTTAGAAAAGGCAATCCCTGGCGTATTTAAAATTTGCGGCAGTATAAAATTAATTTTTGAATAATTTACTATAGAAAAGGCAACCCCTGGCGTAATTAAAATTTGCGACAATAGAAAATTATTTTTTGAATAATTTACTATAGAAAAGGCAATCCCTGGCGCAATTAAAATTGGCGACAGTAAAAAATTATTTTTTGAATAATTTACTATAGAAAAGGCAATCCCTGGCGTATTTAAAATTTGCGGCAGTATAAAATTATTTTTTGCAAAATTTACTATAGAAAAGGCAATCCCTGGCGCAATTAAAATTTGCGACAGTAGTAAAAAATTATTTTTTGAATAATTTACTATAGAAAAGGCAATCCCTGGCGCACTTAAAATTTGCGACAGTAAAAAATTGTATTTTGAAAAATTTACTATAGAAAAGGCAATCCCTGGCGTATTTAAAATTTGCGACAGTAAAAAATTATTTTTTGAAAAATTTAATATAGAAAAGGCAATCCCTGGCGTATTTAAAATTTGCGGCAGTATAAAATTAATTTTTGAATAATTTACTATAGAAAAGGCAACCCCTGGCGTAATTAAAATTTGCGACAATAGAAAATTATTTTTTGCAAAATTTACTATAGAAAAGGTAATCCCTGGCGCAATTACAATTTGCGACAGTAAAAAAATATTTTTTTGCAAAATTTACTATAGAAAATTCAATCCCTGGCGTATTTAAAATTTGCGACAGTATAAAATTATTTTTTGAATCATTTACTATAGAAAAGGGAATCCCTGGCGCACTTAAAATTTGCGACAGTAAAAAATTATTTTTTGAATAATTTACTATAGAAAAAGCAATCCCTGGCGTAATTAAAATTTGCGACAATAGAAAATTATTTTTTGCGAAATTTACTATAGAAAAGGTAATCCCTGGCGCAATTACAATTTGCGACAGTAAAAAAATATTTTTTTGCAAAATTTACTATAGAAAAGTCAATCCCTGGCGCACTTAAAATTTGCGACAGTAAAAAATTGTATTTTGAAAAATTTACTACAGAAAAGGCAATCCCTGGCGTATTTAAAATTTGCGACAGTAAAAAATTATTTTTTGAAAAATTTAATATAGAAAAGGCAATCCCTGGCGTATTTAAAATTTGCGGCAGTATAAAATTAATTTTTGAATAATTTACAATAGAAAAGGCAACCCCTGGCGTAATTAAAATTTGCGACAGTAAAAAAATATTTTTTTGCAAAATTTACTATAGAAAAGTCAATCCCTGGCGCACTTAAAATTTGCGACAGTAAAAAATTGTATTTTGAAAAATTTACTATAGAAAAGGCAATCCCTGGCGTATTTAAAATTTGCGACAGTAAAAAATTATTTTTTGAAAAATTTAATATAGAAAAGGCAATCCCTGGCGTATTTAAAATTTGCGACAGTATAAAATTAATTTTTGAATAATTTACTATAGAAAAAGCAATCCCTGGCGTAATTAAAATTTGCGACAATAGAAAATTATTTTTTGCAAAATTTACTATAGAAAAGGTAATCCCTGGCGCAATTACAATTTGCGACAGTAAAAAAATATTTTTTTGCAAAATTTACTATAGAAAAGTCAATCCCTGGCGCACTTAAAATTTGCGACAGTAAAAAATTGTATTTTGAAAAATTTACTATAGAAAAGGCAATCCCTGGCGTATTAAAAATTTGCGAAAGTAAAAAATTATTTTTTGAAAAATTTAATATAGAAAAGCCAATCCCTGGCGTATTTAAAATTTGCGGCAGTATAAAATTAATTTTTGAATAATTTACTATAGAAAAGGCAACCCCTGGCGCAATTACAATTTGCGACAATAGAAAATTATTTTTTGCAAAATTTACTATAGAAAAGGTAATCCCTGGCGCAATTACAATTTGCGACAGTAAAAAAATATTTTTTTGCAAAATTTACTATAGAAAAGTCAATCCCTGGCGTATTTAAAATTTGCGACAGTATAAAATTATTTTTTGAATCATTTACTATAGAAAAGGGAATCCCTGGCGCACTTAAAATTTGCGACAGTAAAAAATTATTTTTTGAATAATTTACTATAGAAAAAGCAATCCCTGGCGTAATTAAAATTTGCGACAATAGAAAATTATTTTTTGCAAAATTTACTATAGAAAAGGTAATCCCTGGCGCAATTACAATTTGCGACAGTAAAAAAATATTTTTTTGCAAAATTTACTATAGAAAAGTCAATCCCTGGCGCACTTAAAATTTGCGACAGTAAAAAATTGTATTTTGAAAAATTTACTATAGAAAAGGCAATCCCTGGCGTATTTAAAATTTGCGACAGTAAAAAAGTTATTTTTTGAAAAATTTAATATAGAAAAGGCAATCCCTGGCGTATTTAAAATTTGCGGCAGTATAAAATTAATTTTTGAATAATTTACTATAGAAAAGGCAACCCCTGGCGTAATTAAAATTTGCGACAATAGAAAATTATTTTTTGCAAAATTTACTATAGAAAAGGTAATCCCTGGCGCAATTACAATTTGCGACAGTAAAAAAATATTTTTTTGCAAAATTTACTATAGAAAAGTCAATCCCTGGCGTATTTAAAATTTGCGACAGTATAAAATTATTTTTTGAATCATTTACTATAGAAAAGGGAATACCTGGCGCACTTAAAATTTGCGGCAGTAAAAAATTATTTTTTGAATAATTTACTATAGAAAAGGCAATCCCTGCCGTAATTAAAATTTGCGACAGTAAAAAATTATTTTTTGAATAATTTACTATAGAAAAGGCAATCCCTGGCGCAATTAAAATTGGCGACAGTAAAAAATTATTTTTTGAATAATTTACTATAGAAAAGGCAATCCCTGGCGTAATTAAAATTTGCGACAGTAGAAAATTATTTTTTGAATAATTTACTATAGAAAAGGCAATCCCTGGCGTATTTAAAATTTGCGACAGTAAAAAATTATTTTTTGAAAAATTTAATATAGAAAAGGCAATCCCTGGCGTATTTAAAATTTGCGGCAGTATAAAATTAATTTTTGAATAATTTACTATAGAAAAGGCAACCCCTGGCGTAATTAAAATTTGCGACAATAGAAAATTATTTTTTGAATAATATACTATAGAAAAGGCAATCCCTGGCGCAATTAAAATTGGCGACAGTAAAAAATTATTTCTTGAATAATTTACTATAGAAAAGGCAATCCCTGGCGTATTTAAAATTTGCGGCAGTATAAAATTATTTTTTGCAAAATTTACTATAGAAAAGGCAATCCCTGGCGCAATTAAAATTTGCGACAGTAGTAAAAAATTATTTTTTGAATAATTTACTATAGAAAAGGCAATCCCTGGCGCACTTAAAATTTGCGACAGTAAAAAATTGTATTTTGAAAAATTTACTATAGAAAAGGCAATCCCTGGCGTATTTAAAATTTGCGACAATAAAAAATTATTTTTTGAAAAATTTAATATAGAAAAGGCAATCCCTGGCGTATTTAAAATTTGCGGCAGTATAAAATTAATTTTTGAATAATTTACTATAGAAGAAGCAATCCCTGGCGTAATTAAAATTTGCGACAATAGAAAATTATTTTTTGCAAAATTTACTATAGAAAAGGTAATCCCTGGCGCAATTACAATTTGCGACAGTAAAAAAATATTTTTTTGCAAAATTTACTATAGAAAAGTCAATCCCTGGCGTATTTAAAATTTGCGACAGTATAAAATTAATTTTTGAATAATTTACTATAGAAAAAGCAATCCCTGGCGTAATTAAGATTTGCGACAATAGAAAATTATTTTTTGCAAAATTTACTACAGAAAAGGTAATCCCTGCGCAATTACAATTTGCGACAGTAAAAAAATATTTTTTTGCAAAATTTACTATAGAAAAGTCAATCCCTGGCGCACTTAAAATTTGCGACAGTAAAAAATTGTATTTTGAAAAATTTGCTATAGAAAAGGCAATCTCTGGCGTATTTAAAATTTTCGACAGTAAAAAATTATTTTTTGAAAAATTTAATATAGAAAAGGCAATCCCTGGCGTATTTAAAATTTGCGGCAGTATAAAATTAATTTTTGAATAATTTACTATAGAAAAGGCAACCCCTGGCGTAATTAAAATTTGCGACAATAGAAAATTATTTTTTGCAAAATTTACTATAGAAAAGGTAATCCCTGGCGCAATTACAATTTGCGACAGTAAAAAAATATTTTTTTGCAAAATTTACTATAGAAAAGTCAATCCCTGACGTATTTAAAATTTGCGACAGTATAAAATTATTTTTTGAATCATTTACTATAGAAAAGGGAATCCCTGGCGCACTTAAAATTTGCGACAGTAAAAAATTATTTTTGAAAAATTTAATATAGAAAAGGCAATCCCTGGCGTATTTAAAATTTGCGGCAGTATAAAATTAATTTTTGAATAATTTACTATAGAAAAAGCAATCCCTGGCGTAATTAAAATTTGCGACAATAGAAAAATATTTTTTGCAAAATTTACTATAGAAAAGGTAATCCCTGGCGCAATTACAATTTGCGACAGTAAAAAAATATTTTTTTGCAAAATTTACTATAGAAAAGTCAATCCCTGGCGTATTTAAAATTTGCGACAGTATAAAATTATTTTTTGAATCATTTACTATAGAAAAGGGAATCCCTGGCGCACTTAAAATTTGCGACAGTAAAAAATTATTTTTTGAATAATTTACTATAGAAAAGGCAATCCCTGGCGTAATTAAAATTTGCGACAGTAGAAAATTATTTTTTGAATAATTTACTATAGAAAAGGCAATCCCTGGCGTATTTAAAATTTGCGACAGTAAAAAATTATTTTTTGAAAAATTTAATATAGAAAAGGCAATCCCTGACGTATTTAAAATTTGCGGCAGTATAAAATTAATTTTTGAATAATTTACTATAGAAAAGGCAACCCCTGGCGTAATTAAAATTTGCGACAATAGAAAATTATTTTTTGCAAAATTTACTATAGAAAAGGTAATCCCTGGCGCAATTACAATTTGCGACAGTAAAAAAAATATTTTTTTGCAAAATTTACTATAGAAAAGTCAATCCCTGGCGCACTTAAAATTTGCGACAGTAAAAAATTGTATTTTGAATAATTTACTATAGAAAAGGCAATCCCTGGCGTAATTAAAATTTGCGACAGTAGAAAATAATTTTTTGAATAATTTACTATAGAAAAGGCAATCCCTGGCGTATTTAAAATTTGCGACAGTAAAAAATTATTTTTTGAAAAATTTAATATAGAAAAGGCAATCCCTGACGTATTTAAAATTTGCGGCAGTATAAAATTAATTTTTGAATAATTTATTATAGAAAAGGCAACCCCTGGCGTAATTAAAATTTGCGACAATAGAAAATTATTTTTTGAATAATTTACTATAGAAAAGGCAATCCCTGGCGTATTTAAAATTTGCGGCAGTATAAAATTAATTTTTGAATAATTTACTATAGAAAAGGCAACCCCTGGCGTAATTAAAATTTGCGACAATAGAAAATTATTTTTTGCAAAATTTACTATAGAAAAGGTAATCCCTGGCGCAATTACAATTTGCGACAGTAAAAAAATATTTTTTTGCAAAATTTACTATAGAAAAGTCAATCCCTGGCGTATTTAAAATTTGCGACAGTATAAAATTATTTTTTGAATCATTTACTATAGAAAAGGGAATCCCTGGCGCACTTAAAATTTGCGACAGTAAAAAATTATTTTTTGAATAATTTACTATAGAAAAGGCAATCCCTGCCGTAATTAAAATTTGCGACAATAAAAAATTATTTTTTGAATAATTTACTATAGAAAAGGCAATCCCTGGCGCAATTAAAATTGGCGACAGTAAAAAATTATTTTTGAATAATTTACTATAGAAAAGGCAATCCCTGGCGTAATAAAAATTTGCGACAGTAGAAAATTATTTTTTGAATAATTTACTATAGAAAAGGCAATCCCTGGCGTATTTAAAATTTGCGACAGTAAAAAATTATTTTTTGAAAAATTTAATATAGAAAAGGCAATCCCTGGCGTATTTAAAATTTGCGGCAGTATAAAATTAATTTTTGAATAATTTACTATAGAAAAGGCAACCCCTGGCGTAATTAAAATTTGCGACAATAGAAAATTGTTTTTTGAATAATTTACTATAGAAAAGGCAATCCCTGGCGCAATTAAAATTGGCGACAGTAAAAAATTATTTTTTGAATAAATTACTATAGAAAAGGCAATCCCTGGCGTATTTAAAATTTGCGGCAGTATAAAATTATTTTTTGCAAAATTTACTATAGAAAAGGCAATCCCTGGCGCAATTAAAATTTGCGACAGTAGTAAAAAATTATTTTTTGAATAATTTACTATAGAAAAGGCAATCCCTGGCGCACTTAAAATTTGCGACAGTAAAAAATTGTATTTTGAAAAATTTACTATAGAAAAGGCAATCCCTGGCGTATTTAAAATTTGCGACAGTAAAAAATTATTTTTTGAAAAATTTAATATAGAAAAGGCAATCCCTGGCGTATTTAAAATTTGCGGCAGTATAAAATTAATTTTTGAATAATTTACTATAGAAAAAGCAATCCCTGGCGTAATTAAAATTTGCGACAATAGAAAATTATTTTTTGCAAAATTTACTATAGAAAAGGTAATCCCTGGCGCAATTACAATTTGCGACAGTAAAAAAATATTTTTTTGCAAAATTTACTATAGAAAAGTCAATCCCTGGCGTATTTAAAATTTGCGACAGTATAAAATTAATTTTTGAATAATTTACTATAGAAAAAGCAATCCCTGGCGTAATTAAAATTTGCGACAATAGAAAATTATTTTTTGCAAAATTTACTATAGAAAAGGTAATCCCTGGCGCAATTACAATTTGCGACAGTAAAAAAATATTTTTTTGCAAAATTTACTATAGAAAAGTCAATCCCTGGCGCACTTAAAATTTGCGACAGTAAAAAATTGTATTTTGAAAAATTTACTATAGAAAAGGCAATCCCTGGCGTATTTAAAATTTGCGACAGTAAAAAATTATTTTTTGAAAAATTTAATATAGAAAAGGCAATCCCTGGCGTATTTAAAATTTGCGGCAGTATAAAATTAATTTTTGAATAATTTACTATAGAAAAGGCAACCCCTGGCGTAATTAAAATTTGCGACAATAGAAAATTATTTTTTGCAAAATTTACTATAGAAAAGGTAATCCCTGGCGCAATTACAATTTGCGACAGTAAAAAAATATTTTTTTGCAAAATTTACTATAGAAAAGTCAATCCCTGGCGTATTTAAAATTTGCGACAGTATAAAATTATTTTTGAATCATTTACTATAGAAAAGGGAATCCCTGGCGCACTTAAAATTTGCGACAGTAAAAAATTATTTTTTGAATAATTTACTATAGAAAAAGCAATCCCTGGCGTATTTAAAATTTGCGACAGTAAAAAATTATTTTTTGAAAAATTTAATATAGAAAAGGCAATCCCTGGCGTATTTAAAATTTGAGGCAGTATAAAATTAATTTTTGAATAATTTACTATAGAAAAGGCAACCCCTGGCGTAATTAAAATTTGCGACAATAGAAAATTATTTTTTGCAAAATTTACTATAGAAAAGGTAATCCCTGGCGCAATTACAATTTGCGACAGTAAAAAAATATTTTTTTGCAAAATTTACTATAGAAAAGTCAATCCCTGGCGTATTTAAAATTTGCGACAGTATAAAATTATTTTTTGAATCATTTACTATAGAAGAGGGAATCCCTGGCGCACTTAAAATTTGCGACAGTAAAAAATTATTTTTTGAATAATTTACTATAGAAAAGGCAATCCCTGCCGTAATTAAAATTTGCGACAGTAAAAAATTATTTTTTGAATAATTTACTATAGAAAAGGCAATCCCTGGCGCAATTAAAATTGGCGACAGTAAAAAATTATTTTTTGAATAATTTACTATAGAAAAGGCAATCCCTGGCGTAATTAAAATTTGCGACAGTAGAAAATTATTTTTTGAATAATTTACTATAGAAAAGGCAATCCCTGGCGTATTTAAAATTTGCGACAGTAAAAAATTATTTTTTGAAAAATTTAATTTAGAAAAGGCAATCCCTGGCGTATTTAAAATTTGCGGCAGTATAAAATTAATTTTTGAATAATTTACTAAAGAAAAAGGCAACCCCTGGCGTAATTAAAATTTGCGACAATAGAAAATTATTTTTTGAATAATTTACTATAGAAAAGGCAATCCCTGGCGCAATTAAAATTGGCGACAGTAAAAAATTATTTTTTGAATAATTTACTATAGAAAAGGCAATCCCTGGCGTATTTAAAATTTGCGGCAGTATAAAATTATTTTTTGCAAAATTTACTATAGAAAAGGCAATCCCTGGCGCAATTAAAATTTGCGACAGTAGTAAAAAATTATTTTTTGAATAATTTACTATAGAAAAGGCAATCCCTGGCGCACTTAAAATTTGCGACAGTAAAAAATTGTATTTTGAAAAATTTACTATAGAAAAGGCAATCCCTGGCGTATTTAAAATTTGCGACAGTAAAAAATTATTTTTGAAAAATTTAATATAGAAAAGGCAATCCCTGGCGTATTTAAAATTTGCGGCAGTATAAAATTAATTTTTGAATAATTTACTATAGAAAAAGCAATCCCTGGCGTAATTAAAATTTGCGACAATAGAAAATTATTTTTTGCAAAATTTACTATAGAAAAGGTAATCCCTGGCGCAATTACAATTTGCGACAGTAAAAAGATATTTTTTTGCAAAATTTACTATAGAAAAGTCAATCCCTGGCGCACTTAAAATTTGCGACAGTAAAAAATTGTATTTTGAAAAATTTACTATAGAAAAGGCAATCCCTGGCGTATTTAAAATTTGCGACAGTAAAAAATTATTTTTTGAAAAATTTAATATAGAAAAGGCAATCCCTGGCGTATTTAAAATTTGCGGCAGTATAAAATTAATTTTTGAATAATTTACTATAGAAAAGGCAACCCCTGGCGTAATTAAAATTTGCGACAATAGAAAATTATTTTTTGCAAAATTTACTATAGAAAAGGTAATCCCTGGCGCAATTACAATTTGCGACAGTAAAAAAATATTTTTTTGCAAAATTTACTATAGAAAAGTCAATCCCTGGCGTATTTAAAATTTGCGACAGTATAAAATTAATTTTTGAATAATTTACTATAGAAAAAGCAATCCCTGGCGTAATTAAAATTTGCGACAATAGAAAATTATTTTTTGCAAAATTTACTATAGAAAAGGTAATCCCTGGCGCAATTACAATTTGCGACAGTAAAAAAATATTTTTTTGCAAAATTTACTATAGAAAAGTCAATCCCTGGCGCACTTAAAATTTGCGACAGTAAAAAATTGTATTTTGAAAAATTTACTATAGAAAAGGCAATCCCTGGCGTATTTAAAATTTGCGACAGTAAAAAATTATTTTTTGAAAAATTTAATATAGAAAAGGCAATCCCTGGCGTATTTAAAATTTGCGGCAGTATAAAATTAATTTTTGAATAATTTACTATAGAAAAGGCAACCCCTGGCGTATTTAAAATTTGCGACAATAGAAAATTATTTTTTGCAAAATTTACTATAGAAAAGGTAATCCCTGGCGCAATTACAATTTGCGACAGTAAAAAAATATTTTTTTTGCAAAATTTACTATAGAAAAGTCAATCCCTGGCGTATTTAAAATTTGCGACAGTATAAAATTATTTTTTGAATCATTTACTATAGAAAAGGGAATCCCTGGCGCACTTAAAATTTGCGACAGTAAAAAATTATTTTTTGAATAATTTACTATAGAAAAAGCAATCCCTGGCGTAATTAAAATTTGCGACAATAGAAAATTATTTTTTGCAAAATTTACTATAGAAAAGGTAATCCCTGGCGCAATTACAATTTGCGACAGTAAAAAAATATTTTTTTGCAAAATTTACTATAGAAAAGTCAATCCCTGGCGCACTTAAAATTTGCGACAGTAAAAAATTGTATTTTGAAAAATTTACTACAGAAAAGGCAATCCCTGGCGTATTTAAAATTTGCGACAGTAAAAAATTATTTTTTGAAAAATTTAATATAGAAAAGGCAATCCCTGGCGTATTTAAAATTTGCGGCAGTATAAAATTAATTTTTGAATAATTTACTATAGAAAAGGCAACCCCTGGCGTAATTAAAATTTGCGACAATAGAAAATTATTTTTTGCAAAATTTACTATAGAAAAGGTAATCCCTGTCGCAATTACAATTTGCGACAGTAAAAAAATATTTTTTTGCAAAATTTACTATAGAAAAGTCAATCCCTGGCGTATTTAAAATTTGCGACAGTATAAAATTATTTTTTGAATCATTTACTATAGAAAAGGGAATCCCTGGCGCACTTAAAATTTGCGACAGTAAAAAATTATTTTTTGAATAATTTACTATAGAAAAAGCAATCCCTGGCGTAATTAAAATTTGCGACAATAGAAAATTATTTTTTGCAAAATTTACTATAGAAAAGGTAATCCCTGGCGCAATTACAATTTGCGACAGTAAAAAAATATTTTTTTGCAAAATTTACTATAGAAAAGTCAATCCCTGGCGCACTTAAAATTTGCGACAGTAAAAAATTGTATTTTGAAAAATTTACTATAGAAAAGGCAATCCCTGGCGTATTTAAAATTTGCGACAGTAAAAAATTATTTTTTGAAAAATTTAATATAGAAAAGGCAATCCCTGGCGTATTTAAAATTTGCGACAGTATAAAATTAATTTTTGAATAATTTACTATAGAAAAAGCAATCCCTGGCGTAATTAACATTTGCGACAATAGAAAATTATTTTTTGCAAAATTTACTATAGAAAAGGTAATCCCTGGCGCAATTACAATTTGCGACAGTAAAAAAATATTTTTTTGCAAAATTTACTATAGAAAAGTCAATCCCTGGCGCACTTAAAATTTGCGACAGTAAAAAATTGTATTTTGAAAAATTTACTATAGAAAAGGCAATCCCTGGCGTATTTAAAATTTGCGAAAGTAAAAAATTATTTTTTGAAAAATTTAATATAGAAAAGGCAATCCCTGGTGTATTTAAAATTTGCGGCAGTATAAAATTAATTTTTGAATAATTTACTATAGAAAAGGCAACCCCTGGCGCAATTACAATTTGCGACAATAGAAAATTATTTTTTGCAAAATTTACTATAGAAAAAGTAATCCCTGGCGCAATTACAATTTGCGACAGTAAAAAATATTTTTTTGCAAAATTTACTATAGAAAAGTCAATCCCTGGCGTATTTAAAATTTGCGACAGTATAAAATTATTTTTTGAATCATTTACTATAGAAAAGGGAATCCCTGGCGCACTTAAAATTTGCGACAGTAAAAAATTATTTTTTGAATAATTTACTATAGAAAAAGCAATCCCTGGCGTAATTAAAATTTGCGACAATAGAAAATTATTTTTTGCAAAATTTACTATAGAAAAGGTAATCCCTGGCGCAATTACAATTTGCGACAGTAAAAAAATATTTTTTTGCAAAATTTACTATAGAAAAGTCAATCCCTGCCGCACTTAAAATTTGCGACAGTAAAAAATTGTATTTTGAAAAATTTACTATAGAAAAGGCAATCCCTGGCGTATTTAAAATTTGCGACAGTAAAAAATTATTTTTTGAAAAATTTAATATAGAAAAGGCAATCCCTGGCGTATTTAAAATTTGCGGCAGTATAAAATTAATTTTTGAATAATTTACTATAGAAAAGGCAACCCCTGGCGTAATTAAAATTTGCGACAATAGAAAATTATTTTTTGCAAAATTTACTATAGAAAAGGTAATCCCTGGCGCAATTACAATTTGCGACAGTAAAAAAATATTTTTTTGCAAAATTTACTATAGAAAAGTCAATCCCTGGCGTATTTAAAATTTGCGACAGTATAAAATTATTTTTTGAACCATTTACTATAGAAAAGGGAATCCCTGGCGCACTTAAAATTTGCGGCAGTAAAAAATTATTTTTTGAATAATTTACTATAGAAAAGGCAATCCCTGCCGTAATTAAAATTTGCGACAGTAAAAAATTATTTTTTGAATAATTTACTATAGAAAAGGCAATCCCTGGCGCAATTAAAATTGGCGACAGTAAAAAATTATTTTTTGAATAATTTACTATAGAAAAGGCAATCCCTGGCGTAATTAAAATTTGCGACAGTCGAAAATTATTTTTTGAATAATTTACTATAGAAAAGGCAATCCCTGGCGTATTTAAAATTTGCGACAGTAAAAAATTATTTTTTGAAAAATTTAATATAGAAAAGGCAATCCCTGGCGTATTTAAAATTTGCGGCAGTATAAAATTAATTTTTGAATAATTTACTATAGAAAAGGCAACCCCTGGCGTAATTAAAATTTGCGACAATAGAAAATTATTTTTTGAATAATTTACTATAGAAAAGGCAATCCCTGGCGCAATTAAAATTGGCGACAGTAAAAAATTATTTCTTGAATAATTTACTATAGAAAAGGCAATCCCTGGCGAATTTAAAATTTGCGGCAGTATAAAATTATTTTTTGCAAAATTTACTATAGAAAAGGCAATCCCTGGCGCAATTAAAATTTGCGACAGTAGTAAAAAATTATTTTTTGAATAATTTACTATAGAAAAGGCAATCCCTGGCGCACTTAAAATTTGCGACAGTAAAAAATTGTATTTTGAAAAATTTACTATAGAAAAGGCAATCCCTGGCGTATTTAAAATTTGCGACAATAAAAAATTATTTTTTGAAAAATTTAATATAGAAAAGGCAATCCCTGGCGTATTTAAAATTTGCGGCAGTATAAAATTAATTTTTGAATAATTTACTATAGAAAAAGCAATCCCTGGCGTAATTAAAATTTGCGACAATAGAAAATTATTTTTTGCAAAATTTACTATAGAAAAGGTAATCCCTGGCGCAATTACAATTTGCGACAGTAAAAAAATATTTTTTTGCAAAATTTACTATAGAAAAGTCAATCCCTGGCGTATTTAAAATTTGCGACAGTATAAAATTAATTTTTGAATAATTTACTATAGAAAAAGCAATCCCTGGCGTAATTAAGATTTGCGACAATAGAAAATTATTTTTTGCAAAATTTACTATAGAAAAGGTAATCCCTGGCGCAATTACAATTTGCGACAGTAAAAAAATATTTTTTTTGCAAAATTTACTATAGAAAAGTCAATCCCTGGCGCACTTAAAATTTGCGACAGTAAAAAATTGTATTTTGAAAAATTTGCTATAGAAAAGGCAATCTCTGGCGTATTTAAAATTTGCGACAGTAAAAAATTATTTTTTGAAAAATTTAATATAGAAAAGGCAATCCCTGGCGTATTTAAAATTTGCGGCAGTATAAAATTAATTTTTGAATAATTTACTATAGAAAAGGCAACCCCTGGCGTAATTAAAATTTGCGACAATAGAAAATTATTTTTTGCAAAATTTACTATAGAAAAGGTAATCCCTGGCGCAATTACAATTTGCGACAGTAAAAAAATATTTTTTTGCAAAATTTACTATAGAAAAGTCAATCCCTGACGTATTTAAAATTTGCGACAGTATAAAATTATTTTTTGAATCATTTACTATAGAAAAGGGAATCCCTGGCGCACTTAAAATTTGCGACAGTAAAAAATTATTTTTTGAAAAATTTAATATAGAAAAGGCAATCCCTGGCGTATTTAAAATTTGCGGCAGTATAAAATTAATTTTTGAATA
The DNA here is from genome assembly GCA_963930735.1 of Dioctria linearis. Classification (NCBI taxonomy): domain Eukaryota; kingdom Metazoa; phylum Arthropoda; class Insecta; order Diptera; family Asilidae; genus Dioctria; species Dioctria linearis. The sequence goes on from CAWVNZ010001413.1 coordinate 48,527, forward strand.
ATTTACTATAGAAAAAGCAATCCCTGGCGTAATTAAAATTTGCGACAATAGAAAATTATTTTTTGCAAAATTTACTATAGAAAAGGTAATCCCTGGCGCAATTACAATTTGCGACAGTAAAAAAATATTTTTTTGCAAAATTTACTATAGAAAAGTCAATCCCTGGCGTATTTAAAATTTGCGACAGTATAAAATTATTTTTTGAATCATTTAGTATAGAAAAGGGAATCCCTGGCGCACTTAAAATTTGCGACAGTAAAAAATTATTTTTTGAATAATTTACTATAGAAAAGGCAATCCCTGCCGTAATTAAAATTTGCGACAGTAAAAAATGATTTTTTGAATAATTTACTATAGAAAAGGCAATCCCTGGCGCAATTAAATTTGGCGACAGTAAAAAATTATTTTTTGAATAATTTACTATAGAAAAGGCAATCCCTGGCGTAATTAAAATTTGCGACAGTAGAAAATTATTTTTTGAATAATTTACTATAGAAAAGGCAATCCCTGGCGTATTTAAAATTTGCGACAGTAAAAAATTATTTTTTGAAAAATTTAATATAGAAAAGGCAATCCCTGGCGTATTTAAAATTTGCGGCAGTATAAAATTAATTTTTGAATAATTTACTATAGAAAAGGCAACCCCTGGCGTAATTAAAATTTGCGACAATAGAAAATTATTTTTTGCAAAATTTACTATAGAAAAGGTAATCCCTGGCGCAATTACAATTTGCGACAGTAAAAAAATATTTTTTTGCAAAATTTACTATAGAAAAGTCAATCCCTGGCGCACTTAAAATTTGCGACAGTAAAAAATTGTATTTTGAATAATTTACTATAGAAAAGGCAATCCCTGGCGTAATTAAAATTTGCGACAGTAGAAAATAATTTTTTGAATAATTTACTATAGAAAAGGCAATCCCTGGCGCAATTAAAATTGGCGACAGTAAAAAATTATTTTTTGAATAATTTACTATAGAAAAGGCAATCCCTGGCGTATTTAAAATTTGCGGCAGTATAAAATTATTTTTTGCAAAATTTACTATAGAAAAGGCAATCCCTGGCGCAATTAAAATTTGCGACAGTAGTAAAAAATTATTTTTTGAATAATTTACTATAGAAAAGGCAATCCCTGGCGCACTTAAAATTTGCGACAGTAAAAAATTGTATTTTGAAAAATTTACTATAGAAAAGGCAATCCCTGGACTATTTAAAATTTGCGACAGTAAAAAATTATTTTTTGAAAAATTTAATATAGAAAAGGCAATCCCTGGCGTATTTAAAATTTGCGGCAGTATAAAATTAGTTTTTGAATAATTTACTATAGAAAAGGCAACCCCTGGCGTAATTAAAATTTGCGACAATAGAAAATTATTTTTTGAATAATTTACTATAGAAAAGGCAATCCCTGGCGCAATTAAAATTGGCGACAGTAAAAAATTATTTTTTGAATAATTTACTATAGAAAAGGCAATCCCTGGCGTATTTAAAATTTGCGGCAGTATAAAATTATTTTTTGCAAAATTTACTATAGAAAAGGCAATCCCTGGCGCAATTAAAATTTGCGACAGCAGTAAAAAATTATTTTTTGAATAATTTACTATAGAAAAGGCAATCCCTGGCGCACTTAAAATTTGCGACAGTAAAAAATTGTATTTTGAAAAATTTACTATAGAAAAGGCAATCCCTTGCGTATTTAAAATTTGCGACAGTAAAAAATTATTTTTTGAAAAATTTAATATAGAAAAGGCAATCCATGGCGTATTTAAAATTTGCGGCAGTATAAAATTAATTTTTGAATAATTTACTATAGAAAAAGCAATCCCTGGCGTAATTAAAATTTGCGACAATAGAAAATTATTTTTTGCAAAATTTACTATAGAAAAGGTAATCCCTGGCGCAATTACAATTTGCGACAGTAAAAAAATATTTTTTTGCAAAATTTACTATAGAAAAGTCAATCCCTGGCGTATTTAAAATTTGCGACAGTATAAAATTAATTTTTGAATAATTTACTATAGAAAAAGCAATCCCTGGCGTAATTAAAATTTGCGACAATAGAAAATTATTTTTTGCAAAATTTACTATAGAAAAGGTAATCCCTGGCGCAATTACAATTTGCGACAGTAAAAAAATATTTTTTTGCAAAATTTACTATAGAAAAGTCAATCCCTGGCGCACTTAAAATTTGCGACAGTAAAAAATTGTATTTTGAAAAATTTACTATAGAAAAGGCAATCCCTGGCGTATTTAAAATTTGCGACAGTAAAAAATTATTTTTTGAAAAATTTAATATAGAAAAGGCAATCCCTGCCGTAATTAAAATTTGCGACAGTAAAAAATTATTTTTTGAATAATTTACTATAGAAAAGGCAATCCCTGCCGTAATTAAAATTTGCGACAGTAAAAAATTATTTTTTGAATAATTTACTATAGAAAAGGCAATCCCTGGCGCAATTAAAATTGGCGACAGTAAAAAATTATTTTTTGAATAATTTACTATAGAAAAGGCAATCCCTGGCGTAATTAAAATTTGCGACAGTAGAAAATTATTTTTTGAATAATTTACTATAGAAAAGGCAATCCCTGGCGTATTTAAAATTTGCGACAGTAAATAATTATTTTTTGAAAAATTTAATATAGAAAAGGCAATCCCTGGCGTATTTAAAATTTGCGGCAGTATAAAATTAATTTTTGAATAATTTACTATAGAAAAGGCAACCCCTGGCGTAATTAAAATTTGCGACAATAGAAAATTATTTTTTGCAAAATTTACTATAGAATAGGCAATCCCTGGCGCAATTAAAATTTGCGACAGTAGTAAAAAATTATTTTTTGAATAATTTACTATAGAAAAGGCAATCCCTGGCGCACTTAAAATTTGCGACAGTAAAAAATTGTATTTTGAAAAATTTACTATAGAAAAGGCAATCCCTGGCGTATTTAAAATTTGCGACAGTAAAAAATTATTTTTTGAAAAATTTAATATAGAAAAGGCAATCCCTGGCGTATTTAAAATTTGCGGCAGTATAAAATTAATTTTTGAATAATTTACTATAGAAAAAGCAATCCCTGGCGTAATTAAAATTTGCGACAATAGAAAATTATTTTTTGCAAAATTTACTATAGAAAAGGTAATCCCTGGCGCAATTACAATTTGCGACAGTAAAAAAATATTTTTTTGCAAAATTTACTATAGAAAAGTCAATCCCTGGCGCACTTAAAATTTGCGACAGTAAAAAATTGTATTTTGAAAAATTTACTATAGAAAAGGCAATCCCTGGCGTATTTAAAATTTGCGACAGTAAAAAATTATTTTTTGAAAAATTTAATATAGAAAAGGCAATCCCTGGCGTATTTAAAATTTGCGGCAGTATAAAATTAATTTTTGAATAATTTACTATAGAAAAGGCAAACCCTGGCGTAATTAAAATTTGCGACAATAGAAAATTATTTTTTGCAAAATTTACTATAGAAAAGGTAATCCCTGGCGCAATTACAATTTGCGACAGTAAAAAAATATTTTTTTGCAAAATTTACTATAGAAAAGTCAATCCCTGGCGTATTTAAAATTTGCGACAGTATAAAATTATTTTTTGAATCATTTACTATAGAAAAGGGAATCACTGGCGCACTTAAAATTTGCGACAGTAAAAAATTATTTTTTGAATAATTTACTATAGAAAAGGCAATCCCTGCCGTAATTAAAATTTGCGACAGTAAAAAATTATTTTTTGAATAATTTACTATAGAAAAGGCAATCCCTGGCGCAATTAAAATTGGCGACAGTAAAAAATTATTTTTTGAATAATTTACTATAGAAAAGGCAATCCCTGGCGTAATTAAAATTTGCGACAGTAGAAAATTATTTTTTGAATAATTTACTATAGAAAAGGCAATCCCTGGCGTATTTAAAATTTGCGACAGTAAATAATTATTTTTTGAAAAATTTAATATAGAAAAGGCAATCCCTGGCGTATTTAAAATTTGCGGCAGTATAAAATTAATTTTTGAATAATTTACTATAGAAAAGGCAACCCCTGGCGTAATTAAAACTTGCGACAATAGAAAATTATTTTTTGCAAAATTTACTATAGAAAAGGCAATCCCTGGCGCAATTAAAATTTGCGACAGTAGTAAAAAATTATTTTTTGAATAATTTACTATAGAAAAGGCAATCCCTGGCGGACTTAAAATTTGCGACAGTAAAAAATTGTATTTTGAAAAATTTACTATAGAAAAGGCAATCCCTGGCGTATTTAAAATTTGCGACAGTAAAAAATTATTTTTTGAAAAATTTAATATAGAAAAGGCAATCCCTGGCGTATTTAAAATTTGCGGCAGTATAAAATTAATTTTTGAATAATTTACTATAGAAAAAGCAATCCCTGGCGTAATTAAAATTTGCGACAATAGAAAATTATTTTTTGCAAAATTTACTATAGAAAAGGTAATCCCTGGCGCAATTACAATTTGCGACAGTAAAAAAATATTTTTTTGCAAAATTTACTATAGAAAAGTCAATCCCTGGCGCACTTAAAATTTGCGACAGTAAAAAATTGTATTTTGAAAAATTTACTATAGAAAAGGCAATCCCTGGCGTATTTAAAATTTGCGACAGTAAAAAATTATTTTTTGAAAAATTTAATATAGAAAAGGCAATCCCTGGCGTATTTAAAATTTGCGGCAGTATAAAATTAATTTTTGAATAATTTACTATAGAAAAAGCAATCCCTGGCGTAATTAAAATTTGCGACAATAGAAAATTATTTTTTGCAAAATTTACTATAGAAAAGGTAATCCCTGGCGCAATTACAATTTGCGACAGTAAAAAAATATTTTTTTGCAAAATTTACTATAGAAAAGTCAATCCCTGGCGCACTTAAAATTTGCGACAGTAAAAAATTGTATTTTGAAAAATTTACTATAGAAAAGGCAATCCCTGGCGTATTTAAAATTTGCGACAGTAAAAAATTATTTTTTGAAAAATTTAATATAGAAAAGGCAATCCCTGGCGTATTTAAAATTTGCGGCAGTATAAAATTAATTTTTGAATAATTTACTATAGAAAAGGCAAACCCTGGCGTAATTAAAATTTGCGACAATAGAAAATTATTTTTTGCAAAATTTACTATAGAAAAGGTAATCCCTGGCGCAATTACAATTTGCGACAGTAAAAAAATATTTTTTTGCAAAATTTACTATAGAAAAGTCAATCCCTGGCGTATTTAAAATTTGCGACAGTATAAAATTATTTTTTGAATCATTTACTATAGAAAAGGGAATCACTGGCGCACTTAAAATTTGCGACAGTAAAAAATTATTTTTTGAATAATTTACTATAGAAAAGGCAATCCCTGCCGTAATTAAAATCTGCGACAGTAAAAAATTATTTTTTGAATAATTTACTATAGAAAAGGCAATCCCTGGCGCAATTAAAATTGGCGACAGTAAAAAATTATTTTTTGAATAATTTACTATAGAAAAGGCAATCCCTGGCGTAATTAAAATTTGCGACAGTAGAAAATTATTTTTTGAATAATTTACTATAGAAAAGGCAATCCCTGGCGTATTTAAAATTTGCGACAGTAAATAATTATTTTTTGAAAAATTTAATATAGAAAAGGCAATCCCTGGCGTATTTAAAATTTGCGGCAGTATAAAATTAATTTTTGAATAATTTACTATAGAAAAGGCAACCCCTGGCGTAATTAAAACTTGCGACAATAGAAAATTATTTTTTGCAAAATTTACTATAGAAAAGGCAATCCCTGGCGCAATTAAAATTTGCGACAGTAGTAAAAAATTATTTTTTGAATAATTTACTATAGAAAAGGCAATCCCTGGCGGACTTAAAATTTGCGACAGTAAAAAATTGTATTTTGAAAAATTTACTATAGAAAAGGCAATCCCTGGCGTATTTAAAATTTGCGACAGTAAAAAATTATTTTTTGAAAAATTTAATATAGAAAAGGCAATCCCTGGCGTATTTAAAATTTGCGGCAGTATAAAATTAATTTTTGAATAATTTACTATAGAAAAAGCAATCCCTGGCGTAATTAAAATTTGCGACAATAGAAAATTATTTTTTGCAAAATTTACTATAGAAAAGGTAATCCCTGGCGCAATTACAATTTGCGACAGTAAAAAAATATTTTTTTGCAAAATTTACTATAGAAAAGTCAATCCCTGGCGCACTTAAAATTTGCGACAGTAAAAAATTGTATTTTGAAAAATTTACTATAGAAAAGGCAATCCCTGGCGTATTTAAAATTTGCGACAGTAAAAAATAATTTTTGAAAAATTTAATATAGAAAAGGCAATCCCTGGCGTATTTAAAATTTGCGGCAGTATAAAATTAATTTTTGAATAATTTACTATAGAAAAGGCAAACCCTGGCGTAATTAAAATTTGCGACAATAGAAAATTATTTTTTGCAAAATTTACTATAGAAAAGGTAATCCCTGGCGCAATTACAATTTGCGACAGTAAAAAAATATTTTTTTGCAAAATTTACTATAGAAAAGTCAATCCCTGGCGCACTTAAAATTTGCGACAGTAAAAAATTGTATTTTGAAAAATTTACTATAGAAAAGGCAATCCCTGGCGTATTTAAAATTTGCGACAGTAAAAAATTATTTTTTGAAAAATTTAATATAGAAAAGGCAATCCCTGCCGTAATTAAAATTTGCGACAGTAAAAAATTATTTTTTGAATAATTTACTATAGAAAAGGCAATCCCTGGCGCAATTAAAATTGGCGACAGTAAAAAATTATTTTTTGAATAATTTACTATAGAAAAGGCAATCCCTGGCGCAATTAAAATTTGCGACAGTAGAAAATTATTTTTTGAATAATTTACTATAGAAAAGGCAATCCCTGGCGTATTTAAAATTTGCGACAGTAGAAAATTATTTTTTGAATAATTTACTATAGAAAAGGCAATCCCTGGCGCAATTAAAATTTGCGACAGTAGAAAATGATTTTTTGAATAATTTACTATAGAAAAGGCAATCCCTGGCGTAATTAAAATTTGCGACAGTATAAAATTATTTTTTGAATAATTTACTATAGAAAAGGCAATCCCTGGCGTATTTAAAATTTGCGACAGTAAAAAATTAATTTTTGAATAATTTACTATAGAAAAAGCAATCCCTGGCGTAATTAAAATTTGCGACAATAGAAAAATATTTTTTGCAAAATTTACTATAGAAAAGGTAATCCCTGGCGCAATTACAATTTGCGACAGTAAAAAAATATTTTTTTGCAAAATTTACTATAGAAAAGGCAATCCCTGGCGCAATTAAAATTTGCGACAGTAGAAAATTATTTTTTGAATAATTTACTATAGAAAAGGCAATCCCTGGCGTAATTAAAATTTGCGACAGTAAAAAATTATTTTTTAATAATTTACTATAGAAAAGGCAATTCCTGGCGCAATTAAAATTGGCGACAGTAAAAAATTATTTTTTGAATAATTTACTATAGAAAAGGCAATCCCTGGCGTAATTAAAATTTGCGACAGTAGAAAATTATTTTTTGAATGATTTACTATAGAAAAGGCAATCCCTGGCGCAATTAAAATTTGCGACAGTAAAAAATTATTTTTTGAAAAATTTACTATAGAAAAGGCAATCCCTGGCGTATTTAAAATTTGAGACAGTAAGAAATTAATTTGTGAGAAATTTACTATAGAAAAGGCAATCCCTGGGATATTTAAAATTTGCGACAGTAAAAAATTATTTTTGAAAAATTTACTGTAGAAAAGGCAATCCCTGGCGCAATTAAAACTTGCGACAGTATAAAATTATTTTTTGAATAATTTACTATAGAAAAGGCAATCCCTGGCGTAATTAAAATTTGCGATAGTAAAAAATTATTTTTTGAATAATTTACTATAGAAAAGCAATCCCTGGCGTAATTAAAATTTGCGACAGTATAAAATTATTTTTTGAATAATTTACTATAGAAAAGGCAATCCCTGGCGTATTTAAAATTTGCGACAGTAGGAAATTATTTTTTGAATAATTTACTATAGAAAAGGCAATCCCTGGCGCAATTAAAATTTGCGACAGTAGAAAATTATTTTTTGAATAATTTACTATAGAAAAGGCAATCCCTGGCGCAATTAAAATTGGCGACAGTAAAAAATTATTTTTTGAATAATTTACTATAGAAAAGGCAATCCCTGGCGTAATTAAAATTTGCGACAGTAGAAAATTATTTTTTGAATAATTTACTATAGAAAAGGCAATCCCTGGCGTATTTAAAATTTGCGACAGTAGAAAATTATTTTTTGAATAATTTACTATAGAAAAGGCAATCCCTGGCGCAATTAAAATTTGCGACAGTAGAAAATTATTTTTTGAATAATTTACTATAGAAAAGGCAATCCCTGGCGTAATTAAAATTTGCGACAGTATAAAATTATTTTTTGAATAATTTACTATAGAAAAGGCAATCCCTGGCGCACTTAAAATTTGCGACAGTAAAAAATTATTTTTTGAATAATTTACTATAGAAAAGGCAATCCCTGGCGTAATTAAAATTTGCGACAGTAGAAAATTATTTTTTGAATAATTTACTATAGAAAAGGCAATCCCTGGCTTAATTAAAATTTGCGACAGTAGAAAATTATTTTTTGAATAATTTACTATAGAAAAGGCAATCCCTGGCTTATTTAAAATTTGCGACAGTAAAAAATTATTTTTTGAATAATTTACTATAGAAAAGGCAATCCTTGGCGTATTTAAAATTTGCTGCAGTAAAAAATTATTTTTTGAATAATTTACTATAGAAAAGGCAATCCCTGGCGTAATTAAAATTTGCGACATTAAAAAATTATTTTTTGAATAATTTACTATAGAAAAGGCAATCCCTGGCGTAATTAAAATTTGCGACAGTAGAAAATTATTTTTTGAATAATTTACTATAGAAAAGGCAATTCCTGGCGTATTTAAAATTTGCGACAGTAGAAAATTATTTTTTGAATAATTTACTATAGAAAAGGCAATCCCTGGCGTAATTAAAATTTGCGACAGTAGAAAATTATTTTTTGAATAATTTACTACAGAAAAGGCAATCCCTGGCGCAATTAAAATTTGCGACAGTAAAAAATTATTTTTTGCAAAATTTACTATAGAAAAGGCAATCCTTGGCGTATTTAAAATTTGCGACAGTATAAAATTATTTTTTGAATAATTTACTGTAGAAAAGGCAATCCCTGGCGTAATTAAAATTTGCGACAGTAGAAAATTATTTTTTGAATAATGTACTATAGAAAAGGCAATCCCTGGCGTATTTAAAATTTGCGACAGTAAAAAATTATTTTTTGAATAATTTACTATAGAAAAGGCAATCCCTGGCGTAATTAAAATTTGCGACAGTAGAAAATTATTTTTTGAATAATTTACTATAGAAAAGGCAATCCCTGGCGTAATTAAAATTTGCGATAGTAGAAAATTATTTTTTGAATAATTTACTATAGAAAAGGCAATCCTTGGCGTAATTAAAATTTGCGACAGTATAAAATTATTTTTTGCAAAATTTACTATAGAAAAGGCAATCCCTGGCGTAATTAAAATTTTCGACAGTAAAAAATTAATATTTTGAAAAAATTACTGTAGAAAAGGCAATCCCTGGCGCAATTAAAATTTGCGACAGTAAAAAATAATTTTTTGAATAATTTACTATAGAAAGGCAATCCCTGGCGCAATTAAAATTTGCGACAGTAAAAAATTATTTTTTGAATAATTTACTATAGAAAAGGCAATCCCTGGTGCACTTAAAATTTGCGACAGTTGAAAATTATTTTTTGAATAATTTACTATAGAAAAGGCAATCCCTGGCGCACTTAAAATTTGCGACAGTAAAAAATTATTTTTTGAATAATTTACTATAGAAAAGGCAATCCCGGGCGCAATTAAAATTTGCGACAGTAAAAAATTATTTTTTGAATAATTTACTATAGAAAAGGCAATCCCTGGCGTATTTAAAATTTGAGACAGTAAGAAATTAATTTGTGAGAAATTTACTATAGAAAAGGCAATCCCTGGGATATTTAAAATTTGCGACAGTAAAAAATTATTTTTTGAAAAATTTACTGTAGAAAAGGCAATCCCTGGCGCAATTAAAACTTGCGACAGTATAAAATTATTTTTTGAATAATTTACTATAGAAAAGGCAATCCCTGGCGTAATTAAAATTTGCGATAGTAAAAAATTATTTTTTGAATAATTTACTATAGAAAAGGCAATCCCTGGCGCACTTAAAATTTGCGACAGTATAAAATTATTTTTTGAATAATTTACTATAGAAATGGCAATCCCTGGCGTATTTAAAATTTGCGACAGTAAAAAATTATTTTTTGAAAAATTTACTACAGAAAAGGCAATCCCTGGCGTATTTAAAATTTGCGACAGTATAAAATTAATTTTTGAAAAATTTACTGTAGAAAAGGCAATCCCTGGCGTAATTAAAATTTGCGACAGTAGAAAATTATTTTTTGAATAATTTACTATAGAAAAGGCAATCCCTGGCGTAATTAAAATTTGCGACAGTAAAAAATTATATTTTGAATAATTTACTATAGAAAAGGCAATCCCTGGCGTATTTAAAATTTGCGACAGTAGAAAATTATTTTTTGAATAATTTACTATAGGAAAGGCAATCCCTGGCGTAATTAAAATTTGCGACAGTATAAAATTATTTTTTGAATAATTTACTATAGAAAAGGCAATCCCTGGCGCACTTAAAATTTGCGACAGTAAAAAATTATTTTTTGAATAATTTACTATAGAAAAGGCAATCCCTGGCGTAATTAAAATTTGCGACAGTAGAAAATTATTTTTTGAATAATTTACTATAGAAAAGGCAATCCCTGGCTTAATTAAAATTTGCGACAGTAGAAAATTATTTTTTGAATAATTTACTATAGAAAAGGCAATCCCTGGCTTATTTAAAATTTGCGACAGTAAAAAATTATTTTTTGAATAATTTACTGTAGAAAAGGCAATCCCTGGCGCAATTAAAACTTGCGACAGTAGAAAATTATTTTTTTGCAAAATTTACTATAGAAAAGTCAATCCCTGGCGTATTTAAAATTTGCGACAGTATAAAATTATTTTTTGAATCATTTACTATAGAAAAGGGAATCCCTGGCGCACTTAAAATTTGCTACAGTAAAAAATTATTTTTTGAATAATTTACTATAGAAAAGGCAATCCCTGCCGTAATTAAAATTTGCGACAGTAAAAAATTATTTTTTGAATAATTTACTATAGAAAAGGCAATCCCTGGCGCAATTAAAATTGGCGACAGTAAAAAATTATTTTTTGAATAATTTACTATAGAAAAGGCAATCCCTGGCGTAATTAAAATTTGCGACAGTAGAAAATTATTTTTTGAATAATTTACTATAGAAAAGGCAATCCTTGGCGTAATTAAAATTTGCGACAGTATAAAATTATTTTTTGCAAAATTTACTATAGAAAAGGCAATCCCTGGCGTAATTAAAATTTTCGACAGTAAAAAATTAATATTTGAAAAAATTACTGTAGAAAAGGCAATCCCTGGAATTTGCGACAGTAAAAAATTATTTTTTGAATAATTTACTATAGAAAGGCAATCCCTGGCGCAATTAAAATTTGCGACAGTAAAAAATTATTTTTTGAATAATTTACTATAGAAAAGGCAATCCCTGGTGCACTTAAAATTTGCGACAGTTGAAAATTATTTTTTGAATAATTTACTATAGAAAAGGCAATCCCTGGCGCACTTAAAATTTGCGACAGTAAAAAATTATTTTTTGAATAATTTACTATAGAAAAGGCAATCCCGGGCGCAATTAAAATTTGCGACAGTAAAAAATTATTTTTTGAATAATTTACTATAGAAAAGGCAATCCCTGGCGTATTTAAAATTTGAGACAGTAAGAAATTAATTTGTGAGAAATTTACTATAGAAAAGGCAATCCCTGGGATATTTAAAATTTGCGACAGTAAAAAATTATTTTTTGAAAAATTTACTGTAGAAAAGGCAATCCCTGGCGCAATTAAAACTTGCGACAGTATAAAATTATTTTTTGAATAATTTACTATAGAAAAGGCAATCCCTGGCGTAATTAAAATTTGCGATAGTAAAAAATTATTTTTTGAATAATTTACTATAGAAAAGGCAATCCCTGGCGCACTTAAAATTTGCGACAGTATAAAATTATTTTTTGAATAATTTACTATAGAAATGGCAATCCCTGGCGTATTTAAAATTTGCGACAGTAAAAAAATTATTTTTTGAAAAATTTACTACAGAAAAGGCAATCCCTGGCGTATTTAAAATTTGCGACAGTATAAAATTAATTTTTGAAAAATTTACTGTAGAAAAGGCAATCCCTGGCGTAATTAAAATTTGCGACAGTAGAAAATTATTTTTTGAATAATTTACTATAGAAAAGGCAATACCTGGCGTAATTAAAATTTGCGACAGTAAAAAATTATATTTTGAATAATTTACTATAGAAAAGGCAATCCCTGGCGTATTTAAAATTTGCGACAGTAGAAAATTATTTTTTGAATAATTTACTATAGGAAAGGCAATCCCTGGCGTAATTAAAATTTGCGACAGTATAAAATTATTTTTTGAATAATTTACTATATAAAAGGCAATCCCTGGCGCACTTAAAATTTGCGACAGTAAAAAATTATTTTTTGAATAATTTACTATAGAAAAGGCAATCCCTGGCGTAATTAAAATTTGCGACAGTAGAAAATTATTTTTTGAATAATTTACTATAGAAAAGGCAATCCCTGGCTTAATTAAAATTTGCGACAGTAGAAAATTATTTTTTGAATAATTTACTATAGAAAAGGCAATCCCTGGCTTATTTAAAATTTGCGACAGTAAAAAATTATTTTTTGAATAATTTACTGTAGAAAAGGCAATCCCTGGCGCAATTAAAACTTGCGACAGTAGAAAATTATTTTTTTGCAAAATTTACTATAGAAAAGTCAATCCCTGGCGTATTTAAAATTTGCGACAGTATAAAATTATTTTTTGAATCATTTACTATAGAAAAGGGAATCCCTGGCGCACTTAAAATTTGCTACAGTAAAAAATTATTTTTTGAATAATTTACTATAGAAAAGGCAATCCCTGCCGTAATTAAAATTTGCGACAGTAAAAAATTTATTTTTGAATAATTTACTATAGAAAAGGCAATCCCTGGCGCAATTAAAATTGGCGACAGTAAAAAATTATTTTTTGAATAATTTACTATAGAAAGGCAATCCCTGGCGTAATTAAAATTTGCGACAGTAGAAAATTATTTTTTGAATAATTTACTATAGAAAAGGCAATCCCTGGCGTATTTAAAATTTGCGACAGTAGAAAATTATTTTTTGAATAATTTACTATAGAAAAGGCAATCCCTGGCGCAATTAAAATTTGCGACAGTAGAAAATTATTTTTTTGAATAATTTACTATAGAAAAGGCAATCCCTGGCGTAATTAAAATTTGCGACAGTATAAAATTATTTTTTGAATAATTTACTATAGAAAAGGCAATCCCTGGCGTAATTAAAATTTGCGATAGTAGAAAATTATTTTTTGAATAATTTACTATAGAAAAGGCAATCCTTGGCGTAATTAAAATTTGCGACAGTATAAATTATTTTTTGCAAAATTTACTATAGAAAAGGCAATCCCTGGCGTAATTAAAATTTTCGACAGTAAAAAATTAATATTTTGAAAAAATTACTGTAGAAAAGGCAATCCCTGGCGCAATTAAAATTTGCGACAGTAAAAAATTATTTTTTGAATAATTTACTATAGAAAGGCAATCCCTGGCGCAATTAAAATTTGCGACAGTAAAAAATTATTTTTTGAATAATTTACTATAGAAAAGGCAATCCCTGTGCACTTAAAATTTGCGACAGTTGAAAATTATTTTTTGAATATTTACTATAGAAAAGGCAATCCCTGGCGCACTTAAAATTTGCGACAGTAAAAAATTATTTTTTGAATAATTTACTATAGAAAAGGCAATCCCGGGCGCAATTAAAATTTGCGACAGTAAAAAATTATTTTTTGAATAATTTACTATAGAAAAGGCAATCCCTGGCGTATTTAAAATTTGAGACAGTAAGAAATTAATTTGTGAGAAATTTACTATAGAAAAGGCAATCCCTGGGATATTTAAAATTTGCGACAGTAAAAAATTATTTTTTGAAAAATTTACTGTAGAAAAGGCAATCCCTGGCGCAATTAAAACTTGCGACAGTATAAAATTATTTTTTGAATAATTTACTATAGAAAAGGCAATCCCTGGCGTAATTAAAATTTGCGATAGTAAAAAATTATTTTTTGAATAATTTACTATAGACAAGGCAATCCCTGGCGCACTTAAAATTTGCGACAGTATAAAATTATTTTTGAATAATTTACTATAGAAATGGCAATCCCTGGCGTATTTAAAATTTGCGACAGTAAAAAAATTATTTTTGAAAATTTACTACAGAAAAGGCAATCCCTGGCGTATTAAAATTTGCGACAGTATAAAATTAATTTTTGAAAAATTTACTGTAGAAAAGGCAATCCCTGGCGTAATTAAAATTTGCGACAGTAGAAAATTATTTTTTGAATAATTTACTATAGAAAAGGCAATCCCTGGCGTAATTAAAATTTGCGACAGTAAAAAATTATATTTTGAATAATTTACTATAGAAAAGGCAATCCCTGGCGTATTTAAAATTTGCGACAGTAGAAAATTATTTTTTGAATAATTTACTATAGAAAAGGCAATCCCTGGCGTAATTAAAATTTGCGACAGTATAAAATTATTTTTTGAATAATTTACTATAGAAAAGGCAATCCCTGGCGCACTTAAAATTTGCGACAGTAAAAAAATTATTTTTTGAATAATTTACTATAGAAAAGGCAATCCCTGGCGTAATTAAAATTTGCGACAGTAGAAAATTATTTTTTGAATAATTTACTATAGAAAAGGCAATCCCTGGCTTAATTAAAATTTGCGACAGTAGAAAATTATTTTTTGAATAATTTACTATAGAAAAGGCAATCCCTGGCTTATTTAAAATTTGCGACAGTAAAAAATTATTTTTTGAATAATTTACTGTAGAAAAGGCAATCCTGGCGCAATTAAATCTTGCGACAATAGAAAATTATTTTTTTGCAAAATTTACTATAGAAAAGTCAATCCCTGGCGTATTTAAAATTTGCGACAGTATAAAATTATTTTTTGAATCATTTACTATAGAAAAGGGAATCCCTGGCGCACTTAAAATTTGCTACAGTAAAAAATTATTTTTTGAATAATTTACTATAGAAAAGGCAATCCCTGCCGTAATTAAAATTTGCGACAGTAAAAAATTATTTTTTGAATAATTTACTAGAGAAAAGGCAATCCCTGGCGCAATTAAAATTGGCGACAGTAAAAAATTATTTTTTGAATAATTTACTATAGAAAAGGCAATCCCTGGCGTAATTAAAATTTGCGACAGTAGAAAATTATTTTTTGAATAATTTACTATAGAAAAGGCAATCCCTGGCGTATTTAAAATTTGCGACAGTAGAAAATTATTTTTTGAATAATTTACTATAGAAAAGGCAATCCCTGGCGCAATTAAAATTTGCGACAGTAGAACATTATTTTTTGAATAATTTACTATAGAAAAGGCAATCCCTGGCGTAATTAAATTTGCGACAGTATAAAATTATTTTTTGAATAATTTACTATAGAAAAGGCAATCCCTGGCGCACTTAAAATTTGCGACAGTAAAAAATTATTTTTTGAATAATTTACTATAGAAAAGGCAATCCCTGGCGTAATTAAAATTTGCGACAGTAGAAAATTATTTTTTGAATAATTTACTATAGAAAAGGCAATCCCTGGCTTAATTAAAATTTGCGACAGTAGAAAATTTTTTTTTGAATAATTTACTATAGAAAAGGCAATCCCTGGCTTATTTAAATTTTGCGACAGTAAAAAATTATTTTTTGAATAATTTACTATAGAAAAGGCAATCCCTGGCGTATTTAAAATTTGCTGCAGTAAAAAATTATTTTTTGAATAATTTACTATAGAAAAGGCAATCCCTGGCGTAATTAAAATTTGCGACAGTAGAAAATTATTTTTGAATAATTTTACTATAGAAAAGGCAATCCCTGGCGTAATTAAAATTTGCGATAGTAGAAAATTATTTTTGAATAATTTACTATAGAAAAGGCAATCCTTGGCGTAATTAAAATTTGCGACAGTATAAAATTATTTTTTGCAAAATTTACTATAGAAAAGGCAATCCCTGGCGTAATTAAAATTTTCGACAGTAAAAAATTAATATTTTGAAAAAATTACTGTAGAAAAGGCAATCCCTGGCGCAATTAAAATTTGCGACAGTAAAAAATTATTTTTTGAATAATTTACTATAGAAAGGCAATCCCTGGCGCAATTAAAATTTGCGACAGTAAAAAATTATTTTTTGAATAATTTACTATAGAAAAGGCAATCCCTGGTGCACTTAAAATTTGCGACAGTTGAAAATTATTTTTTGAATAATTTACTATAGAAAAGGCAATCCCTGGCGCACTTAAAATTTGCGACAGTAAAAAATTATTTTTTGAATAATTTACTATAGAAAAGGCAATCCCGGGCGCAATTAAAATTTACGACAGTAAAAAATTATTTTTTGAATAATTTACTATAGAAAAGGCAATCCCTGGCGTATTTAAAATTTGAGACAGTAAGAAATTAATTTGTGAGAAATTTACTATAGAAAAGGCAATCCCTGGGATATTTAAAATTTGCGACAGTAAAAAATTATTTTTTGAAAAATTTACTGTAGAAAAGGCAATCCCTGGCGCAATTAAAACTTGCGACAGTATAAATATTATTTTGAATAATTTACTATAGAAAAGGCAATCCTGGCGTAATTAAAATTTGCGATAGTAAAAAATTATTTTTTGAATAATTTACTATAGAAAAGGCAATCCCTGGCGCACTAAAATTTGCGACAGTATAAAATTATTTTTTGAATAATTTACTATAGAAATGGCAATCCCTGGCGTATTTAAAATTTGCGACAGTAAAAAATTATTTTTTGAAAAATTTACTACAGAAAAGGCAATCCCTGGCGTATTTAAAATTTGCGACAGTATAAATTAATTTTTGAAAAATTTACTGTAGAAAAGGCAATCCCTGGCGTAATTAAAGTTTGCGACAGTAGAAAATTATTTTTTGAATAATTTACTATAGAAAAAGGCAATCCCTGGCGTAATTAAAATTTGCGACAGTAAAAAATTATATTTTGAATAATTTACTATAGAAAAGGCAATCCCTGGCGTATTTAAAATTTGCGACAGTAGAAAATTATTTTTTGAATAATTTACTATAGAAAAGGCAATCCCTGGCGTAATTAAAATTTGCGACAGTATAAAATTATTTTTTGAATAATTTACTATAGAAAAGGCAATCCCTGGCGCACTTAAAATTTGCGACAGTAAAAAATTATTTTTGAATAATTTACTATAGAAAAGGCAATCCCTGGCGTAATTAAAATTTGCGACAGTAGAAAATTATTTTTTGAATAATTTACTATAGAAAAGGCAATCCCTGGCTTAATTAAAATTTGCGACAGTAGAAAATTATTTTTTGAATAATTTACTATAGAAAAGGCAATCCCTGGCTTATTTAAAATTTGCGACAGTAAAAAATTATTTTTTGAATAATTTACTGTAGAAAAGGCAATCCCTGGCGCAATTAAAACTTGCGACAGTAGAAAATTATTTTTTGAATAATTTACTGTAGAAAAGGCAATCCCTGGCGTAATTAAAATTTGTGACAGTAGAAAATTATTTTTTGAATAATTTACTATAGAAAAGGCAATCCCGGGCGCAATTAAAATTTGCGACAGTAAAAAATTATTTTTTGAATAATTTACTATAGAAAAGGCAATCCCTGGCGTATTTAAAATTTGAGACAGTAAGAAATTAATTTGTGAGAAATTTACTATAGAAAAGGCAATCCCTGGGATATTTAAAATTTGCGACAGTAAAAAATTATTTTTTGAAAAATTTACTGTAGAAAAGGCAATCCCTGGCGCAATTAAAACTTGCGACAGTATAAAATTATTTTTTGAATAATTTACTATAGAAAAGGCAATCGCTGGCGTAATTAAAATTTGCGATAGTAAAAAATTATTTTTTGAATAATTTACTATAGAAAAGTCAATCCCTGGCGTATTTAAAATTTGCGACAGTATAAAATTATTTTTTGAATCATTTACTATAGAAAAGGGAATCCCTGGCGCACTTAAAATTTGCGACAGTAAAAAATTATTTTTTGAATAATTTACTATAGAAAAGGCAATCCCTGCCGTAATTAAAATTTGCGACAGTAAAAAATTATTTTTTGAATAATTTACTATAGAAAAGGCAATCCCTGGCGCAATTAAAATTGGCGACAGTAAAAAATTATTTTTTGAATAATTTACTATAGAAAAGGCAATCCCTGGCGTAATTAAAATTTGCGACAGTAGAAAATTATTTTTTGAATAATTTACTATAGAAAAGGCAATCCCTGGCGTATTTAAAATTTGCGACAGTAGAAAATTATTTTTTGAATAATTTACTATAGAAAAGGCAATCCCTGGCGCAATTAAAATTTGCGACAGTAGAAAATTATTTTTTGAATAATTTACTATAGAAAAGGCAATCCCTGGCGTAATTAAAATTTGCGACAGTATAAAATTATTTTTTGAATAATTTACTATAGAAAAGGCAATCCCTGGCGCACTTAAAATTTGCGACAGTAAAAAATTATTTTTTGAATAATTTACTATAGAAAAGGCAATCCCTGGCGTAATTAAAATTTGCGACAGTAGAAAATTATTTTTTGAATAATTTACTATAGAAAAGGCAATCCCTGGCTTAATTAAAATTTGCGACAGTAGAAAATTATTTTTTGAATAATTTACTATAGAAAAGGCAATCCCTGGCTTATTTAAAATTTGCGACAGTAAAAAATTATTTTTTTGAATAATTTACTATAGAAAAGGCAATCCCTGGCGTATTTAAAATTTGCTGCAGTAAAAAATTATTTTTTGAATAATTTACTATAGAAAAGGCAATCCCTGGCGTAATTAAAATTTGCGACATTAAAAAATTATTTTTTGAATAATTTACTATAGAAAAGGCAATCCCTGGCGTAATTAAAATTTGCGACAGTAGAAAATTATTTTTTGAATAATTTACTATAGAAAAGGCAATCCCTGGCGTATTTAAAATTTGCGACAGTAGAAAATTATTTTTTGAATAATTTACTATAGAAAAGGCAATCCCTGGCTTAATTAAAATTTGCGACAGTAGAAAATTATTTTTTGAATAATTTACTACAGAAAAGGCAATCCCTGGCGCAATTAAAATTTGCGACAGTAAAAAATTATTTTTTGCAAAATTTACTATAGAAAAGGCAATCCTTGGCGTATTTAAAATTTGCGACAGTATAAAATTATTTTTTGAATAATTTACTGTAGAAAAGGCAATCCCTGGCATAATTAAAATTTGTGACAGTAGAAAATTATTTTTTGAATAATTTACTATAGAAAAGGCAATCCCTGGCGTATTTAAAATTTGCGACAGTAAAAAATTATTTTTTGAATAATTTACTATAGAAAAGGCAATCCCTGGCGTAATTAAAATTTGCGACAGTAGAAAATTATTTTTTGAATAATGTACTATAGAAAAGGCAATCCCTGGCGTATTTAAAATTTGCGACAGTAAAAAATTATTTTTTGAATAATTTACTATAGAAAAGGCAATCCCTGGCGTAATTAAAATTTGCGACAGTAGAAAATTATTTTTTGAATAATTTACTATAGAAAAGGCAATCCCTGGCGTAATTAAAATTTGCGATAGTAGAAAATTATTTTTTGAATAATTTACTATAGAAAAGGCAATCCTTGGCGTAATTAAAATTTGCGACAGTATAAAATTATTTTTTGCAAAATTTACTATAGAAAAGGCAATCCCTGGCGTAATTAAAATTTTCGACAGTAAAAAATTAATATTTTGAAAAAATTACTGTAGAAAAGGCAATCCCTGGCGCAATTAAAATTTGCGACAGTAAAAAATTATTTTTTGAATAATTTACTATAGAAAGGCAATCCCTGGCGCAATTAAAATTTGCGACAGTAAAAAATTATTTTTTGAATAATTTACTATAGAAAAGGCAATCCCTGGTGCACTTAAAATTTGCGACAGTTGAAAATTATTTTTTGAATAATTTACTATAGAAAAGGCAATCCCGGGCGCAATTAAAATTTGCGACAATAAAAAATTATTTTTTGAATAATTTACTATAGAAAAGGAAATCCCTGGCGTATTTAAAATTTGAGACAGTAAGAAATTAATTTGTGAGAAATTTACTATAGAAAAGGCAATCCCTGGGATATTAAAATTTGCGACAGTAAAAAATTATTTTTTGAAAAATTTACTGTAGAAAAGGCAATCCCTGGCGCAATTAAAACTTGCGACAGTATAAAATTATTTTTTGAATAATTTACTATAGAAAAGGCAATCCCTGGCGTAATTAAAATTTGCGATAGTAAAAAATTATTTTTTGAATAATTTACTATAGAAAAGGCAATCCCTGGCGCACTTAAAATTTGCGACAGTATAAAATTATTTTTTGAATAATTTACTATAGAAATGGCAATCCCTGGCGTATTTAAAATTTGCGACAGTAAAAAATTATTTTTTGAAAAATTAACTACAGAAAAGGCAATCCCTGGCGTATTTAAAATTTGCGACAGTATAAAATTAATTTTTGAAAAATTTACTGTAGAAAAGGCAATCCCTGGCGTAATTAAAATTTGCGACAGTAGAAAATTATTTTTTGAATAATTTACTATAGAAAAGGCAATCCCTGGCGTAATTAAAATTTGCGACAGTAAAAAATTATATTTTGAATAATTTACTATAGAAAAGGCAATCCCTGGCGCACTTAAAATTTGCGACAGTATAAAATTATTTTTTGAATAATTTACTATAGAAAAGGCAATCCCTGGCGTAATTAAAATTTGCGACAGTATAAAATTATTTTTTGAATAATTTACTATAGAAAAGGCAATCCCTGGCGCACTTAAAATTTGCGACAGTAAAAAATTATTTTTTGAATAATTTACTATAGAAAAGGTAATCCCTGGCGCACTTAAAATTTGCGACAGTAAAAAATGATTTTTTGAATAATTTACTATAGAAAAGGCAATCCCTGGGATATTTAAAATTTGCGACAGTAGAAAATTATTTTTTGAATAATTTACTATAGAAAAGGCAATCCCTGGCGTATTTAAAATTTGCGACAGTAAAAAATTAATATTTTGAAAAATTTACTGTAGAAAAGGCAATCCCTGGCGCAATTAAAATTTGCGACAGTAAAAAATTATTTTTTGAATAATTTACTATAGAAAAGGCAATCCCTGGCGCACTTAAAATTTGCGACAGTATAAAATTATTTTTTGCAAAATTTACTATAGAAAAGGCAATCCCTGGCGTAATTAAAATTTTCGACAGTAAAAAATTAATATTTTGAAAAATTTACTGTAGAAAAGGCAATCCCTGGCGCTATTAAAATTTGCGACAGTAGAAAATTATTTTTTGAATAATTTACTATAGAAAAGGCAATCCCTGGCGCAATTAAAATTTGCGACAGTAGGAAATTATTTTTTGAACAATTTGCTATAGAAAAGGCAATCCCTGGCGCAATTAAAATTTGCGACAGTAAAAAATTATTTTTTGAAAAATTTACTATAGAAAAGGTAATCCCTGGCGCAATTACAATTTGCGACAGTAAAAAATTATTTTTTGAATAATTTACTATAGAAAAGGCAATTCCTGGCGCACTTAAATTTTGCGACAGTAAAAAATTATTTTTTGAATAATTTACTATAGAAAAGGCAATCCCTGGGATATTTAAAATTTGCGACAGTAGAAAATTATTTTTTGAATAATTTACTATAGAAAAGGCAATCCCTGGCGTAATTAAAATTTGCGACAGTTGAAAATTATTTTTTGAATAATTTACTATAGAAAAGGCAATCCCTGGCGCACTTAAAATTTGCGAGAGAAAAAAATTATATTTTGAATAATTTACTATAGAAAAGGCAATCCCTGGCGTATTTAAAATTTGAGACAGTAAGAAATTAATTTGTGAGAAATTTACTATAGAAAAGGCAATCCCTGGGATATTTAAAATTTGCGACAGTAAAAAATTATTTTTTGAAAAATTTACTGTAGAAAAGGCAATCCCTGGCGCAATTAAAACTTGCGACAGTATAAAATTATTTTTTGAATAATTTACTATAGAAAAGGCAATCCCTGGCGTAATTAAAATTTGCGATAGTAAAAAATTATTTTTTGAATAATTTACTATAGAAAAGGCAATCCCTGGCGCACTTAAAATTTGCGACAGTATAAAATTATTTTTTGAATAATTTACTATAGAAATGGCAATCCCTGGCGTATTTAAAATTTGCGACAGTAAAAAATTATTTTTTGAAAAATTTACTACAGAAAAGGCAATCCCTGGCGCACTTAAAATTTGCGACAGTATAAAATTATTTTTTGAATAATTTACTATAGAAAAGGCAATCCCTGGCGTAATTAAAATTTGCGACAGTATAAAATTATTTTTTGAATAATTTACTATAGAAAAGGCAATCCCTGGCGCACTTAAAATTTGCGACAGTAAAAAATTATTTTTTGAATAATTTACTATAGAAAAGGCAATCCCTGGCGCACTTAAAATTTGCGACAGTAAAAAATTATTTTTTGAATAATTTATTATAGAAAAGGCAATCCCTGGGATATTTAAAATTTGCGACAGTAGAAAATTATTTTTTGAATAATTTACTACAGAAAAGACAATCCCTGGCGTATTTAAAATTTGCGACAGTAAAAAATTAATATTTTGATAAATTTACTGTAGAAAAGGCTATCCCTGGCGCAATTAAAATTTGCGACTGTAAAAAATTATTTTTTGAATAATTTACTATAGAAAAGGCAATCCCTGGCGCACTAAAAATTTGCGACAGTATAAAATTATTTTTTGCAAAATTTACTATAGAAAATGCAATCCCTGGCGTAATTAAAATTTTCGACAGTAAAAAATTAATATTTTGAAAAATTTACTGTAGAAAAGGCAATCCCTGGCGCTATTAAAATTTGCGACAGTAGAAAATTATTTTTTGAATAATTTACTATAGAAAAGGCAATCCCTGGCGCAATTAAAATTTGCGACAGTAGGAAATTATTTTTTGAACAATTTGCTATAGAAAAGGCAATCCCTGGCGCAATTAAAATTTGCGACAGTAAAAAATTATTTTTTGAAAAATTTACTATAGAAAAGGTAATCCCTGGCCCAATTACAATTTGCGACAGTAAAAAATTATTTTTTGAATAACTTACTATAGAAAAGGCAATCCCTGGCGCACTTAAAATTTGCGACAGTAAAAAATTATTTTTTGAATAATTTACTATAGAAAAGGCAATCCCTGGTATATTTAAAATTTGCGACAGTAGAAAATTATTTTTTGAATAGTTTACTATAGAAAAGGCAATCCCTGGCGTAATTAAAATTTGCGACAGTTGAAAATTATTTTTTGAATAATTTACTATAGAAAAGGCAATCCCTGGCGCACTTAAAATTTGCGAGAGAAAAAAATTATTTTTTGAATAATTTACTATAGAAAAGGCAATCCCTGGCGAATTTAAAATTTGCGACAGTAAAAAATTATTTTTTGAATAATTTACTATAGAAAAGGCAATCCCTGGCGTAATTAAAATCTGCGACATTAGAAAATTATTTTTTGAATAATTTACTATAGAAAAGGCAATCCCTGGCGTAATTAAAATTTGCGACATTATAAAATTATTTTTTGAATAATTTACTATAGAAAAGGCAATCGCTGGCGCACTTAAAATTTGCGACAGTAAAAAATAATTTTTTGAATAATTTACTATAGAAAAGGCAATCCCTGGCGTAATTAAAATTTGCGACAGTAGGAAATTATTTTTTGAATAATTTACTATAGAAAAGGCAATCCCTGGCGTAATTAAAATTTGCGACAGTAGAAAATTATTTTTTGAATAATTTACTATAGAAAAGGCAATCCCTGGCTTATTTAAAATTTGCGACAGTAAAAAATTATTTTTTGAATAATTTACTATAGAAAAGGCAATCCCTGGCGTATTTAAAATTTGCTGCAGTAAAAAATTATTTTTTGAATAATTTACTATAGAAAAGGCAATCCCTGGCGTAATTAAAATTTGCGACATTAAAAAATTATTTTTTGAATAATTTACTATAGAAAAGGCAATACCTGGCGTAATTAAAATTTGCGACAGTAGAAAATTATTTTTTGAATAATTTACTACAGAAAAGGCAATCCCAGGCGTATTTAAAATTTGCGACAGTAGAAAATTATTTTTTGAATAATTTAATATAGAAAAGGCAATCCCTGGCGTAATTAAAATTTGCGACAGTAGAAAATTATTTTTTGAATAATTTACTATAGAAAAGGCAATCCCTGGCGCAATTAAAATTTGCGACAGTAAAAAATTATTTTTTGCAAAATTTACCATAGAAAAGGCAATCCCTGGCGTATTTAAAATTTGCGACAGTATAAAATTATTTTTTGAATAATTTACTGTAGAAAAGGCAATCCCTGGCGTAATTAAAATTTGCGACAGTAGAAAATTATTTTTTGAATAATTTACTATGGAAAAGGCAATCCCTGGCGTATTTAAAATATTGCGACAGTAAAAAATTATTTTTTGAATAATTTACTATAGAAAAGGCAATCCCTGGCGTATTTAAAATTTGCGACAGTAGAAAATTATTTTTTGAATAATTTACTATAGAAAAGGCAATCCCTGGCGCAATTAAAATTTGCGACAGTATAAAATTATTTTTTGAATAATTTACTATAGAAAAGGCAATCCCTGGCGTAATTAAAATTTTCGACAGTAAAAAATTAATATTTTGAAAAATTTACTGTAGAAAAGGCAATCCCTGGCGCAATTAAAATTTGCGACAGTAAAAAATTATTTTTTGAATAATTTACTATAGAAAGGCAACCCCTGGCGCAAATAAAATTTGCGACAGTAAAAAATTATTTTTTGAATAATTTACTATAGAAAAGGCAATCCCTGGTGCACTTAAAATTTGCGACAGTTGAAAATTATTTTTTGAATAATTTACTATAGAAAAGGCAATCCCTGGCGCACTTAAAATTTGCGACAGTAAAAAATTATTTTTTGAATAATTTACTATAGAAAAGGCAATCCCTGGCGTATTTAAAATTTGCGACAGTAAGAAATTAATTTGTGAGAAATTTACTATAGAATAGGCAATCCCTGCGATATTTAAAATTTGCGACAGTAAAAAATTATTTTTTGAAAAATTTACTATAGAAAAGGCAATCCTTGGCGCAATTAAAATTTGCGACAGTAAAAAATTATTTTTTGAATAATTTACTATAGAAAAGGCAATCCCTGGCGTATTTAAAATTTGAGACAGTAAGAAATTAATTTGTGAGAAATTTACTATAGAAAAGGCAATCCCTGGGATATTTAAAATTTGCGACAGTAAAAAATTATTTTTTGAAAAATTTACTGTAGAAAAGGCAATCCCTGGCGCAATTAAAACTTGCGATAGTAAAAAATTATTTTTTGAAAAGTTTACTATAGAAAAGGCAATCCCTGGCGTAATTAAAATTTGCGACAGTATAAAATTATTTTTTGAATAATTTACTATAGAAAAGGCAATCCCTGGCGTAATTAAAATTTGCGATAGTAAAAAATTATTTTTTGAATAATTTACTATAGAAAAGGCAATCCCTGGCGCACTTAAAATTTGCGACACTATAAAATTATTTTTTGAATAATTTACTATAGAAATGGCAATCCCTGGCGTATTTAAAATTTGCGACAGTAAAAAATTATTTTTTGAAAAATTTACTATATAAAAGGCAATCCCTGGCGTATTTAAAATTTGCGACAGTATAAAATTAATTTTTGAAAAATTTACTGTAGAAAAGGCAATCCCTGGCGCAGTTAAAATTTGCGACAGTAAAAAATTATTTTTTGCAAAATTTACTATAGAAAAGGTAATCCCTGGCGCAATTACAATTTGCGACAGTAAAAAATTATTTTTTTGCAAAATTTACTATAGAAAAGGCAATACCTGGCGTATTTAAAATTTGCGACAGTAGAAAATTATTTTTTGAATAATTTACTATAGAAAAGGCAATCCCTGGCGCAATTAAAATTTGCGACAGTAGAAAATTATTTTTTGAATAATTTACTATAGAAAAGGCAATCCCTGGCGCAATTACAATTTGCGACAGTAAAAAATTATTTTTTTGCAAAATTTACTATAGAAAAGGCAATTCCTGGCGTATTTAAAATTTGCGACAGTAGAAAATTATTTTTTGAATAATTTACTATAGAAAAGGCAATCCCTGGCGCAATTAAAATTTGCGACAGTAGAAAATTATTTTTTGAATAATTTACTATAGAAAAGGCAATCCCTGGCGCAATTAAAATTTGCGACAGTAAAAAATTATTTTTTGAAAAATTTACTATAGAAAAGGCAATCCCTGGCGTAATTAAAATTTGCGACAGTTGAAAATTATTTTTTGAATAATTTACTATAGAAACGGAAATCCCTGGCGCACTTAAAATTTGCGACAGTAAAAAATTAATATTTTGAAAAATTTACTATAGAAAAGGCAATCCCTGGGATATTTAAAATTTGCGACAGTTGAAAATTATTTTTTGAATAGTTTACTATAGAAAAGGCAATCCCTGGCGTAATTAAAATTAGCGACAGTTGAAAATTATTTTTTGAATAATTTACTATAGAAAAGGCAATCCCTGGCGCACTTAAAATTTGCGACAGTAAAAAATTATTTTTTGAATAATTTACTATAGAAAAGGCAATCCCTGGCGTATTTACAATTTGCGACAGTAATAAATTATTTTTTGAATAATTTACTATAGAAAAGGCAATCCCTGGCGCACTTAAAATTTGCGACAGTAAAAAATTATTTTTTGAATAATTTACTATAGAAAAGGCAATCCCTGGCGTAATTAAAATTTGCGACAGTAAAAAATTATTTTTTGAATAATTTACTATAGAAAAGGCAATCCCTGGCGTAATTAAAATTTGCGACAGTAGAAAATTATTTTTTGAATAATTTACTATAGAAAAGGCAATCCCTGGCGTAATTAAAATTTGCGACAGTAGAAAATTATTTTTTGAATAATTTACTATAGAAAAGGCAATCCCTGGAGCAATTAAAATTTGCGACAGTAAAAAATTATTTTTTGAATAATTTACTATAGAAAAGGCAATCCCTGGCGTAATTAAAATTTGCGACAGTAGAAAATTATTTTTTGAATAATTTACTATAGAAAAGGCAATCCCTGGCGTATTTAAAATTTGCGACAGTAAAAAATTATTTTTTGAATAATTTACTATAGAAAAGGCAATCCCTGGCGTATTTAAAATTTGCGACAGTAAAAAATTATTTTTTGAATAATTTTCTATAGAAAAGGCAATCCCTGGCGTAATTAAAATTTGCGACAGTAAAAAATTATTTTTTGATAAATTTACTATAGAAAAGGCAATCCCTGGCGTAATTAAAATTTGCGACAGTAGAAAATTATTTTTTGAATAATTTACTATAGAAAAGACAATCCCTGGCGTATTTAAAATTTGCGACAGTAAAAAATTAATATTTTGATAAATTTACTGTAGAAAAGGCTATCCCTGGCGCAATTAAAATTTGCGACTGTAAAAAATTATTTTTTGAATAATTTACTATAGAAAAGGCAATCCCTGGCGCACTTAAAATTTGCGACAGTATAAAATTATTTTTTGCAAAATTTACTATAGAAAATGCAATCCCTGGCGTAATTAAAATTTTCGACAGTAAAAAATTAATATTTTGAAAAATTTACTGTAGAAAAGGCAATCCCTGGCGCTATTAAAATTTGCGACAGTAGAAAATTATTTTTTGAATAATTTACTATAGAAAAGGCAATCCCTGGCGCAATTAAAATTTGCGACAGTAGGAAATTATTTTTTGAACAATTTGCTATAGAAAAGGCAATCCCTGGCGCAATTAAAATTTGCGACAGTAAAAAATTATTTTTTGAAAAATTTACTATAGAAAAGGTAATCCCTGGCCCAATTACAATTTGCGACAGTAAAAAATTATTTTTTGAATAACTTACTATAGAAAAGGCAATCCCTGGCGCACTTAAAATTTGCGACAGTAAAAAATTATTTTTTGAATAATTTACTATAGAAAAGGCAATCCCTGGGATATTTAAAATTTGCGACAGTAGAAAATTATTTTTTGAATAGTTTACTATAGAAAAGGCAATCCCTGGCGTAATTAAAATTTGCGACAGTTGAAAATTATTTTTTGAATAATTTACTATAGAAAAGGCAATCCCTGGCGCACTTAAAATTTGCGAGAGAAAAAAATTATTTTTTGAATAATTTACTATAGAAAAGGCAATCCCTGGCGAATTTAAAATTTGCGACAGTAAAAAATTATTTTTTGAATAATTTACTATAGAAAAGGCAATCCCTGGCGTAATTAAAATCTGCGACATTAGAAAATTATTTTTTGAATAATTTACTATAGAAAAGGCAATCCCTGGCGTAATTAAAATTTGCGACAGTATAAAATTATTTTTTGAATAATTTACTATAGAAAAGGCAATCGCTGGCGCACTTAAAATTTGCGACAGTAAAAAATTATTTTTTGAATAATTTACTATAGAAAAGGCAATCCCTGGCGTAATTAAAATTTGCGACAGTAGGAAATTATTTTTTGAATAATTTACTATAGAAAAGGCAATCCCTGGCGTAATTAAAATTTGCGACAGTAGAAAATTATTTTTTGAATAATTTACTATAGAAAAGGCAATCCCTGGCTTATTTAAAATTTGCGACAGTAAAAAATTATTTTTTGAATAATTTACTATAGAAAAGGCAATCCCTGGCGTATTTAAAATTTGCTGCAGTAAAAAATTATTTTTTGAATAATTTACTATAGAAAAGGCAATCCCTGGCGTAATTAAAATTTGCGACATTAAAAAATTATTTTTTGAATAATTTACTATAGAAAAGGCAATACCTGGCGTAATTAAAATTTGCGACAGTAGAAAATTATTTTTTGAATAATTTACTACAGAAAAGGCAATCCCAGGCGTATTTAAAATTTGCGACAGTAGAAAATTATTTTTTGAATAATTTAATATAGAAAAGGCAATCCCTGGCGTAATTAAAATTTGCGACAGTAGAAAATTATTTTTTGAATAATTTACTATAGAAAAGGCAATCCCTGGCGAAATTAAAATTTGCGACAGTAAAAAATTATTTTTTGCAAAATTTACTATAGAAAAGGCAATCCCTGGCGTATTTAAAATTTGCGACAGTATAAAATTATTTTTTGAATAATTTACTGTAGAAAAGGCAATCCCTGGCGTAATTAAAATTTGCGACAGTAGAAAATTATTTTTTGAATAATTTACTATGGAAAAGGCAATCCCTGGCGTATTTAAAATATTGCGACAGTAAAAAATTATTTTTTGAATAATTTACTATAGAAAAGGCAATCCCTGGCGTATTTAAAATTTGCGACAGTAGAAAATTATTTTTTGAATAATTTACTATAGAAAAGGCAATCCCTGGCGCAATTAAAATTTGCGACAGTAAAAAATTATTTTTTGAATAATTTACTATAGAAAAGGCAATCCCTGGCGTAATTAAAATTGTCGACAGTAAAAAATTAATATTTTGAAAAATTTACTGTAGAAAAGGCAATCCCTGGCGCAATTAAAATTTGCGACAGTAAAAAATTATTTTTTGAATAATTTACTATAGAAAGGCAACCCCTGGCGCAAATAAAATTTGCGACAGTAAAAAATTATTTTTTGAATAATTTACTATAGAAAAGGCAATCCCTGGTGCACTTAAAATTTGCGACAGTTGAAAATTATTTTTTGAATAATTTACTATAGAAAAGGCTGGCGCACTTAAAATTTGCGACAGTAAAAAATTATTTTTTGAATAATTTACTATAGAAAAGGCAATCCCTGGCGTATTTAAAATTTGCGACAGTAAGAAATTAATTTGTGAGAAATTTACTATAGAATAGGCAATCCCTGCGATATTTAAAATTTGCGACAGTAAAAAATTATTTTTTGAAAAATTTACTATAGAAAAGGCAATCCTTGGCGCAATTAAAATTTGCGACAGTAAAAAATTATTTTTTGAATAATTTACTATAGAAAAGGCAATCCCTGGCGTATTTAAAATTTGAGACAGTAAG